>JANITX010178438.1:0-11930 GCA_027564395.1 Erythroxylum ulei
CGATATCGCCTAAGCATACTCACATGGAACACATTATGTATCTGAGCCATTTCCGAAGGTAAGGCTAACTTATAAGCTAATGGTCCAATTCTTTCAATTAGCTCATATAGACCAATATACCGCGAACTTAGCAAATCTCAGTACACCTCACCAAGGTGATACTCTCAGGAATACCCTGTCACCAACCTGATACTCTATATCTCTCCTGTGATAATCCACATAGCTTTTCTGTCTATTTTGTGCCATTTTAATTATGCTACGAATCAATTTTACCTTATCAACAGTATTCTGAATCAATTCTGGGCTTTCGACAATTCGTAGACCCTCTTCATTCCAATATAAAGGCGAATGACACTTCCTACCGTACAATGCCTCGTATGAAGCCATACTAATACTGCTGTGTTACTAATTATTGTAGGCAAATTCAATCAAAGTTATATACTTATCCTATGCTCCCTGAAACTCCAGAACACAAACTCTAAGCATATTCTCGACAGTCTTGATCGTACTCTCACTTCGAGCATTTGTCTGAGGATGAAAGGCTATACTGAAATTCAGCCTAGTACCCAAGGCTGTCTATAGACTACCTAAAAATCTTGAGGTAAATCTAGGATCCCTGTCCGATACTATAGACACTGGAACCCCGTGTAACTTCACAACCTCATTTACATATCACTAAGCTAACTGATCTAGTGAAAGATTTTCTCTCATTGGCAAGAAATGAGCTGATTTGGTCAGTCTATCCACAATGACCCAAATGGCATCATGTTACCTTGGAGTCCTCAGCAAACTCATAATGAAATCCATCGTGATTCATTCCCATTTCCACTCAAAAATAGGTAACGAATGTAATCTCCCTATTGAAGCCTAATGCTTAGCCTTAACCAATTGGCTAGTTATACACTTAGAAACAAATTTTGCTACTTGCTTTTTTATGTCAGGCCACTAGTAATGTTGTTTCAACGTGTTATACATCTTGGTAGTACCAGGATGCATAGCATAAGATGCTAAATGTGCTTCCTCTCAAATCTCTTCCCTTAAATTATCAGCCTTTGGCACACATAATCTTTGCTTTAATCTCAAAGTATCATCTCTCACTTCAAATTCAAAATTTAGATTCACTTCCAACTTCTCAGTTAACTTCACTAAATCTGGATCTATGCTCTGAACCTCTTTGATTCTTTCAACCAAAACCAATCTCAACTTCAGCAATCAATGTATCATTCGGCTCCAAATTCAAATCAACATTCAGTGCTCTCAACTGAACTAGGGTAGGTAACCTCGATAATTGTACTTATGCCACATTGCTATATGATTTCCTACTCAATGCATCAGCTACAACATTAGCTTTGCCAGGATAATACTCAATTGTACAATCATAAACTTTTAACAATTTTACCCACCTGTTACTTGACCCCGCTTCTAGAGCCCAGCATTCGGAACCAAAAACTGAAACAATACTGTCCTTGACCCTATCAAACTTGTTTAAGGACACAAAAAATGCATAAATTTCTTTATAGACGTCGGACCAAAATAATTCTTTGGACTGTTGAAAGAAGATTTCAAGATCTACAACTTTCATGAAGACCTTGAAGACGAATTCTATCATCTGGAAGGTCAAAACTTTGACTAGACAATTTAAGAAGAACAGTGCATAGAAGAAGCGGAGGGTCAACTATAGAGAAAACAGAAAGAAGACGAGTGATTACGAAGCAGACGAATGTGGAAAACCTGATAAAAGCGGAAAACCAGACGAATGCGGAGAAGGAGATGAATGTAGAGAAATAGACGAATGCGGAGCAGACTAATGGTACAAAGTAGACGAATGCAGAGCAGACGAATGCCACAAAGCAGATGCAGACGAATGCGGAGCAGATGAATGCTATAAAGTAGACGTATGCCACAAAGCATACAGATGCAGAGCAGACGAATGCTGAGAAGATGAATGCTATAAAGCAGATCAATGCCACAAAGCAGTCGCAAAAGAATGCCACGAAGCAGATGCAGACGAATTCTAGAAGACGAATGTCATAAAGCAGACGCAGACAAATGCCACAAAGCAGATGAATGCCACAAACAGACGCAAGAGAATGCCACAAAGTAGGCAAATGTGGAGCAGAAGAATGCCATGAAGCAGACGAATGCCACAAAGCATACGTAGACGGACAAAATAGATGAATGCAAAGCAGAAGAATGATCCAAGGCAGATGAATGCCGCAAAACAAACGCAGACGAATTCGAAAAACTTAAGATGAAGCGAGGTCAAATTAAGATGACGTAAAGTCTTAACACAAAATGAACTCATCACAGATGATATGATGTCATCATAGACGAAGCGTCTTTACAGACGATACGTCTCCCCTTTATGAAGACCATAATATTTGACTCTTACTCCCAAGTATTTCATACTATGTACCGTTAGAAAGCTAGAAAGATAAGCTACAACTTTTCAGAGGGCAACTTTGACTAATTTAGTCTAAATTAGTCCAATTTTTCCCCGAAGTTTGCACATAACTTATACCCCTATGAAAGACTTAATTTATACACTGTGCAACTATCCAAGAAATATGCACACACACCTTGGGGCCCTTTTCAGGTCTAAACTCATTTGCCGAGTCAACAGAAGCTCATACATGACTTTAATTTACATAATAACATTATACACAAGGACTTAACACAAATTACAACATATACAAAGTGCTCAATGTTCATATGCTTATGCATCTATCCAAAAGTGATTAAACTAACTTAGTTACAAAAGTCCCTAATATCTTGGAGTTTCCGATGCCTTACAAGGATTGCTACTCTTCTCGTTTTGCACCTAAGGAGGGAATAGCAGGGTGAGCTACACAGCACAGTGGCGAAAATGTTTATAACCATTGGCAATTAACATAATTTCAAGCATGTGTATATATATACAAGCATTTATTTAATAATTCCAGAAGCCTTCCATTTAGTCAAGTAATTTAAGCATTTGATTAATTTATCTCAAACTTTTAGCACACAACATAAACTTCAACCATTAACATAACACTCAATTATGCACCAAACATGACAATTGAATTATGTAATGCAAAACTAATGGGCTTAAGGTTTCCATGGAAACAGAATGGAGAAACCGAAGTTTACCCCATGAACAGAATGAGTCCAATTTCGGAGCTCATATGTCACAAGTAGGCAGCCGGGAGGAGGCTCCTATCAACGTGCACGTGATGAATAGAATGGTTCCACTCTCGCCCAAACAAAATCACATATTCGTTTTCTCATATGCTCATACTGTATGCTTTGTCTTCTTTTCATTTAATACAAAAGTCATGGCCTCTTTTGAGGTAAAACATAGTCATATTTCATCATGCATTTTTCAACATTTACAACAAGTCAATTTCAAACATACACATATAGGCAAGAGTCTACCTAATCACACAATAGCCATAAATAAATTACCCACCTAACTAGTTTGCGAAAATCTAAGCCAAGCTTGCCTTTCCCCTTGCTCTTGGGTGGGATTCCCTTGGTTTCCTAAAGCAACCAAGGTTCCAATCAAAACAACATTTCAATAAAGTTTATAAGCTTAAAAAATCACAAAATTTCAACAAACATAAGTTTAACTCAAATCTAACCTAACAATAACCCATCTAGATTGGAAAAACCAAAACCTAGTTTAGAAATCCATAAAATTCATCTAGGGTTTCTCTTCTTTCTTCCTACATAACTCATCTCTCTCTGAAATCCCCCTTGTTTTTCTATTAAGCAAGAAGAAAGATGATACTTACCTTAGATTTGGCCCAAATCTTCTTCTTTCTCCTTCTTTCTCCTTCTTTCCCCCTTTTCCCTAGCTTCCACGCACTCTTCTGTCTTTTCTCCTCTCTTCTCATGCCTTTCTCTTTGGTTCTCATGACACTTCTCTCTTCTTCCTGTAATTCAAGACATCTTATATGGGCTTTCTTCCCATTTTGCCCTCCATTAGTAAGTCTTTTTCAAGTTTGCCCCTTCTTTCATTTAATCCAAGTCTACTAACTCTCTTAACCCATTAAACACCATATTAATTCCAACTTCATTCTAAAAGTTCATTCCAACTTCTAATTTCTAATTTCTTTTCATACTTGTTAATTTACTGGCCCAACTCTAAAATAATGAAACAAATAAATCACTAATAAATAAAATTTTTTTGTGATCCAACAATTCTCCCCCATATAGAATTTCGTGCTCAAAATTATGACCTGAAACATAAAGAGGTGTGGATACTTCTCCCTCATAGCCTCCAAAGGTTCCCATGTGGCCTCTTCTGTAGAATGGTTCTTCCACAGAACTTTAACCTGCTTCACAGTCTTGATTCTCAAAACTTTTTCCTTTGATTATAAAATCTCCACTGGCTGTTCTTTATAAGTCAAATCATCTCTTAATTGAACTTCTAAAGGTTGAACTACATGTGAAGGCTCAGACCGATACCTCCTCAACATCGATGCATGGAAAACATTGTGGATCTTAGACAACTCCAGTTACAAAGCTAACTTATAGGTTAAAGGCCCAATCTTCTTAATGATCTCACAATCCTTATCAACTGTGATTCGCACCAACTCTGGTCCGATAAGTCTCCTTTTGCCTTCCTCATCCCAACAAATAGGAGTTTTGCACCTCCTACCATGCAAAGCTTCATAAGGTGCCATCTGAATTCCCGAGTGATAGGAATTTTTATAGGCGAATTCAATCAAAGGCAGATGATCATCCTATGAGCCTTTGAAGTCTATAACACAAGCCCTTAACATTGCTTCCAATGTCTGGATTGTCCTCTCTGATTGTCCATCGGTTTGAGGATGGAAAGTTGTACTAAGGTGCAACTTGGTTCCCAAAGCCTACTGTAAGCTTTCCTAGAATCTGGTGGTGAACCTGGGATCTCTATTTGAAACTATAGAGCTTGGAATCCCATGGAGTCTGATTATTTCATCCACATATTTCTTGGCCAAAGCATTCAAAGAATCGGTCTGCTTAATTGGCAAGGAATGTGCGGACTTGGTTAACCTATCCACAATCACCAATATTGTATCATGCTTCCTACTAGTCCTTGGCAATCCCATCAAGAAATCCATCGTAATCTTCTCCCATTTCCATTCCAGAATCGGTAGAGGTTTAAGTTCGCCTGAAGGTGCCTGGTGTTCAACTTTAACTTGCTGGCACACTAATCATCTTTTGGCATATTCTAAAACTTCTTTCTTCATTCCTTTCCACCAGAAATGTTCTTTCAAATCCCTATATATTCTTATACTTCCTAGGTGCACAGCATAAGGCACATTGTGTGCCTAATCTAGAATCTTATCTTTCAATCCCAATGTGTTTGGAACATATAACCTATTACCTAGCACCGTCAATCCATCTTCTTTAATCTCTATTTCAAAAGGTTTACCACTTTTAATCTCTTATTTAAGCCTATTCATCTTGTTCCTGCAATCCTTTAATCTTCTCATTCAATAATGGCCTCACTTTAAAGTCAGCCAATATACAATCAGACTCGACTTGCCTCAATGTTACATTAAGTTTGGATAATTCCTCTAACAATGGAAGATACACCGTCTCTATATAGGCCATAGTTGATTTCCTGCTCAATGCATCTGCTACTACATTAGCTTTTCTTAGATGGTAGTCTATCATCAATTCATAATCCTTTAACAGTTCTAACCATCTTCTTTGTCTCAGATTCGACTATTTTTGGCTTATCAGATATTTAAGACTCTTGTGGTCTATAAATACCTTAGTAGTAACTCCATACAAGTAATGTCTCTATATTTTTAATGCAAAAATTATGGCAGCTAACTCCAAGTCATGCGTAGTGTAATTCACCTCATAAGGCTGTAATTACCTAGAAGCATAAGCAATGACTCTATCTCCTTACATCAATACACAACCTAATCCCTTCCCTGAGGCATCACTATATACTATATACCCATCACTAGCCAAAGGCAAGGTCAAAATTGGTGCAGTTGTAAGGCTATTCTTCAATTCCTCAAAACTATTCTGGCACTCCTCTGACCACACAAATTTCTGATTCTTCCTTGTCAATTTGGAAGGTGGAACTGCTATCATAGAAAAGCCCTCCACAAACCTCCTATAATACCTAGCTAAGCCCAAGAAACTCCTCACTTCTGCTATATTCTTAGATGCTTTCTATTTAACCACAGCTTCTATTTTCCTTGGATCCATATGTACTCCTTGCTCTGAAATCACATGTTCGAAAAATGTTACTTCCCTTAGCCAAAATTCACATTTATCAAATTTGACATACAACTCAATCTTCCTCAATGTCTCCAAGGAAATTCTTAAATGTTCCTCATGCCCCTTATCACTCTTAGAATAGACAAAAATATCATGAAATTGGTCTAAGAAAGGCTTAAAGGCTTTATTCATCAAATCCATGAAAGCTGCAGGTGCATTTGTTAATAAAAAAAGCATGACCAAGAACTCAAAGTGGTCATAACGTGTTCTAAAAGCAATCTTTGACACATCTGGTTCCCTTATCCTCAATTGATGGTAACCTGATCTCAAATCTATCTTAGAAAAGACCCTTGCCCCTTGTAACTGACAAATTAAGTCATCTATACTTGGAAGCAGATATATGTTCGTAATGGTGACATGGTTTCCTATAATCCACGCACATTCGCAATGAACCATATTTCTACTTCATAAAAAGAACCGAAGCTCCCCAAGGTGAAGAACTTGGCCTAATATAAAATTTCTCCAACAAATATTCCAATTGCTCCTTAAGCTCCTTCAATTCCGCTGGAGCCATTCTATATGGTAAAACCGAAATTAGCATTGTGCCTGGAAGAAGCTAAATGGGAAATTCAATTTCCGTAGGTGGCGGTAGGCGTAGTAACTCCTCAGGTTAGACATCCGGGAATTCTATGACCACTGGTATATCTTCTAACTTCCCTCTATCTACCTTTGTGTCTACCATATAGGCCAAAAATGCCTCACATCCTTTCCTTATCATTTTCTCTACTGTCAAGGCTGAAATAACTTTAGGCAAGCTTGCTTTTCTATCTCTCACAAACATCAGCTTTCTTCCATTATCCAACTCGATCTCCACTGTCTTCTGTTTACAATCTAGATGGGCATTGTACTTCTCTAATGTATCCATACCCAAGATTAAATCCAAGCCTCCCATTTTCAACGGCATTAAGTCTACCATCAAGTGTTCCCCACCAATACATATCTCACACTCTCTACACACTTGACTAATAATAATATATTGGCTGATTGGAGTACTCACCATCAGGGAGTATCCAATGGGCTCAAATCCCTACCATACACAGTTTTACCCGATGAAACAAAAGAGTGGTAAAGCCCGAATCAATTAAAACAACAACATCAGCATCAAATAATTTGACCGTACTAGTCACATCTTCTGGAGCGGTCTTTGCATCCTCCCGTTTCATTGCAAACACTCTAGCTGGTGCTTGCCCCTTGGTCTTCCTGGAGGATTCACCCTCCTTATTGCATCAGAGCTGCCCACTTCAGTTACAATCTTGTGCCTCACTATCTCAGTTCTCCCCGAAGCTTGTATTTGGGTTCCCTTTCTTCTTCCATACTGTGGACACTCTCCAGCCATATGCCCTTCTCTCCATATTTGAAACAAGCTCCAATAAGCCTGTAGCATGTCCCTCCATGGAACTTGCTGCAATGGTCGCACTTAGGGATGAATGACTTGTCCCCTTCACCCTTTTTATTGCCTCTCACCGTTGAGGCTTGATGAGAAACAGTAGGAGTCCTCATCGTTTTAGGCCTACTTACACTACTGCTCCTCTCCTCAAACTGCACAGGGAAAGTCCTGGCACTCCTCTCAAGAATAGAAGTACCACCTCCCCTATTAAACTATTCTCTCCCCTTTCTCTTTTTGATCACGACACTCTTTATGTTCTCAATGTTCTCCACCCTTAAGGCCAGTTCAACTAGCTGTTGAAAATCACAAAAATTCTACGCCACCACTTTCTCTCTGATAGCTACGACACCTAACTGCCTCACTCATCATTAGCTCAGCTACATATTGGGTTAATTATGTAAATTAGTGCTCATATTCGCTCACCGTCATTTCCCTTTGGGTGAGACTCAAAAACTCTCTTTGCTTTTGCTGAATATATACCTTAGACAAGCACTTCTTCTTAAACACTGTTAAGAAATCCTTCCATATGAGCACTGATGATCTCTTTTGGCTCCCTGACACACTTTCCCACTAATGCAAAACATCCCCTTGGAGTAGGCTAGCAACATACACAACCTTCTCCTCATCCTCACAGTCCATCTGATCTAGTATCCTCTCGGTCTTTCTCGACGAAGTCTCAGCTTCTTTTGGATTCGTTGTCCTATAGAAATCCACTACCCCTTACTTCCTGAGCTTGTCAAACTGTTTCCCTTTTTTGACCAGGGCTGAAGTGGAAGATTATGGCATCTAGCCCATGGCCTGAGCAAAGGCCTGAACAAATGCCTGAAACATCCTCGAATCTAATGGAGCAGGCACTTACTCCTGCGGAAGAGAAGACTCCCACGTTTGTGATTGATCGGGCTCACTACTAGGCCCTACAAAAGCCTCAGCATTCCCTGGGGCTACAAACTCATCAGTACTCTCCTCCCTTAGCAGAGAGTCAGGTGCAAATGATCCTTGCAATACTCCTTGTATCCTTCTACATGGTGGCATCTTACTCCTTCAATGAAAACACTATCTATTAGCTTACATGTTATTTTAGTCTTAATTCCTACATGTATGCATGACATGCATGTCACTTAATGCAATTCAATTAATTCACAATGTAACAAGCAATCACGTAACATAATAGTTCCTCCTACTCTGCATTCTAAGCCTAGGAAAGGCCTAAGCTCTGATAACAAACAATGCTGGACCCCACTTTCGGAGCCCAACATTTGGAACCAAAAACTGAAACAATACTATCCTTGACCCTATCGAACTTGTTTAAGGACACAAAAATACATAAATTTATCTATAGACGTCGGACCAAAATAATTCTTTTGACTATCGAAAGAAGATTTCAAGATCTACAACTTTCATGAAGACCTTGAAGACTAATTCTATCATCTAGAAGGTCAAAACTCTGACCAGATGATTCAAGAAGAATAGTGCATAGAAGAAGCGGAGGGTTAACTATAGAGAAAATAGAAAGTAGATGAGTGATTACAAAGCAGAGGAATTCAAAAAAGCTAACAAATGTTGAAAAGCAGACGAATGTGGAGAAGCAGACGAATGCAAAGAAGAAGATGAATACAGCGAAGAAAACGAATGTGGAGCAAACGAATGCTATAAAGTAGGAGAATGCGAAGCAAATAAATGCCACAAAGTAAACGCATGTGGAGCAGATGAATGCTATAAAGCAGACACATGCAGAGCAGACAAATGCTATAAAGTAGACGAATGCCATAAAGTAGACGTAGACAAATGCCACAAAGTAGATGCAGACGAATGGCACAATGCAAATGCAGAAGAATACAACAAAGCATGCAAACGCGGGGCAAAAAAATGCCACAAAACAAACGAATGCCACAAAGCAAACGCAGACGAATTCCACGAAGCAGATGAATGTCACAAAGAAGACGAATGCGAAGCAGACGAATGCTACAAGGCAGACGAATGCCACAAAGCAGACATAGATGAATGCGAAAAACTTAAGATGAAGCAAGGTCAACTTAAGACGACGCTAAGTCTTAAGACGAAATGATGTCATCACAGATGATATGACGTTATCACAAATGAAGCGTCTTTATAGACGATACATCTCCTGCTTATGAAGACCATAACTTTTGACTCCTATGACTAAGTATTTCATACTATGTATCACTGGAAAGCTAGAAAGATAAGCTACAACTTTCCAGAAGGCAACTTTAAATAGCTTTCCAGAAGGCAACTTTAACTAATTTAGTCTAAATTAGTCTAGTTTTTCCCCGAAGTCTGCATACAACTTATACTCCTATGAAAAACTTAATTTATGCAATGTGCAACTATCTAAGAAACATGCACATACACTAGGGACCCTTTTCAGCTCTAAACTTATTTGTTGAATCCACAGAAGCTTATACATGACTTTAATTTACATAATAACGTTATACACAAGGACTTAACACAAATTACAACATATACAGAGTTCTCAATGTTTACATGCTTATATAGCTATCCAAAAGTGATCAAACTAACTTAGTTACAAAAGTCCCTAATATCTTGGAGTTTCTGATGCTTTGTAAGGATTGCTACTCTTCTCGTTTTGCACTTGAGGAGGGAATAGTCGGGTGCGCTACACAGCTTAGTGGCTAATATATTTATAGCCATTGGTAATTAACACAATTTCAATAATTCTAGAAGCCTTCCATTTAGTCAAGTAATTTAAGCATTTGATAAATTTTTGTCAAAATTTTAACACACAGTATAAACTTTTACCATTAACATAACACTCAATTATGCACCAAACTTGACAATTCAATTATGCAATGCATAACCAATTGGCTCGAGGGTTCTATGGAAATAGAAAGGAGATACCGAAGTTTACCCCATGAACAGAATGAGTCCAATTTCAGAGCTTATATGCCACAAGCTGGCAGCCGGGAGAAGGTTTTTGTCAACGTCCACGTGACGAATAGAATGGTTCCACTCTCACCTAAACAAAATCACATATTTGTTTTCTCATATGCTCATACTTTATGCTTTGTCTTCTTTTCATTTAATACAAAAGTCATGACCTCTTTTGAGGTAAAACATAATCATATTTCATCATGCATTTTTCAACATTTACAACAACTCAATTTCAAACATACACATATAGGCAAGAATTTGCCTAATGACACAATAACCATAAATAATTACCCACCTGATTAGCTTGCGAAAATCTAAGTCAAGCTTACCTTTCCCTTGCTCTTGGGCGGGATTCCCTTAGTTTCCTAAAGCAACCAAGGTTCCAACCAAAACAGCACTCCAATAAAGTCCATAAACTTAAAAAATCACAAAATTTCAACAAACATAAATTTAACTCAAATCTAACCTACCTATAACCCATCTTGGTTGGAACAACCAAAACCTAGTTTAGAAATCCATAAAATTCATCTAGGGTTCCTCTTCTTTCTTCCTACACAACTCATCTCTCTCTCAAATCCCTCTTATTTTTCTACTAAGCAAGAAGAAAGATGGCATTTACCATAGGTTTAGCCCAAATCTTCTTCTTTCTCCTTCTTTCCCCCTTTTCCCTAGCTTCCACGCACTCTTCTTTCTTTTCTCCTCTCTTCCCACAACTTTCTCTTTGGTTCTCACGACACTTCTCTCATCTTCTTCTAATTCAAGACAACTTATATAGGCTTTCTTCCCATTTTGCCTCCATTAGTAAGTCTCTTCCAAGTTTGCCCCTTCTTTCATTTAATCCAAATCTACAAACTCTCTTAACCCATTAAACACCATATTAATTCCAACTTAATTCTAACACTTCATTCTAACTTTTATCTCTCATTTCTATTCATACTTATTAATTTACTGGCCCAACTCTAAAATAATGAAACAAATAAATCACTAATAATTAAAAAAAATTTGTGGTCTAATACCTTCTCTGCTGTGTATTTAACTCTTTCTGGCTTAACAGATATTTCAAACTTTTATGATCAGTAAATACCTTAAAGGTTTCACCATACAGGTAATGTCTCTAGATCTTCAAGGCAAACACTACTGCAACAAGTTCCAAATCATGAACTAGGTAATTAAATTCATGAGAGCTCAACTGTATCAATGCATATGCTGTTACTTTAGCATGCTGCAATAGTACACATCCTAAGCCCTGATTGTTGGACCCCGAACTTTTCGTGAAAGATTAGAGATGCTGAATGAAAGTTTTTGAACTAAGAAATGATAGACAAGAGTAAAGTAGGGAATATGAAAAGTGGATAGATTCATGATT
>JANITX010178556.1:0-11915 GCA_027564395.1 Erythroxylum ulei
CCCCCTCCCCGGACTTCCACAACCTTTCACCTATAGTTTTTAAAAACCCAACCATTTTCCCCTTGTTTTTGCTGTAACTTTTGCTCTCTCTTTGACGTCAAAACCCAAGCATTCTTCTCCGTGTGGTTTATGTCTTCTTCTGGTGAGTAGTGTTCTGCAATTTTTTTGGCATTTTTCATTGAATCTTAAATTAAGTTATACAGGCTTGCGTTTTGTTTTTAGTTTTTTGTTGAATTGTTTGCATTAGTTGGTGATGATAATGGTCGAATGGTGCAGAAGTTATGTTGTTGTTGTTGAATGAAGGGAAAACAGAAGGATTTGATTGTGTTCTTGAGTTCAATTGTGGCTGCCCCTATCATGTTCGACAAAAGTCCTCAATGGTTTATTTTGGAACTGTTATGCTATTCTTTACAAGAGAATGTTTCTGTTGTGTTAAAAATTACAAATTTGTATGTTAGATAGTTGTTCGTTTTTAGAGAATAATGATTCCTTTTAATTGAATTCATTCTTAAAGATGATGATACAAGATGTAGGTCATATTAGACTTAGTTAGAAATATCAAGAATCATACCACTAAAATCATGGAACATATTTCTCTTAGTCAAGGACATTTAGTCAAGCATATTTAGATATCCTTAAAGATGCTTAATTTTTATAAATTAAATGAATCTACTAATACATCCTTAAAGATAAAAGTTTCTATCTAATCAGACCTCAAGTAAGAAATTCTTATACTTTTAAGAAGTTATTAAAGCATAAACCATGAATGAGGAACCTAATTTATGAAAAAATTAAATATAGTCCCTCCACCTATTTTTAGTTGTTAGAGTTATATAAATATAGTGCGTTGGAAAGCAAGTGTATTTACTTATAACTTAATTTTCTTCCAGTTACTTTTGTAATGAAAATATTTATTAATAATAAAAAAGAGTTTGGTTTTTATAAGCATTATATATCTAGTCATAAAGTACCAATATTCTTTTGTAAGTAATATACATATATATAGCGATGTATGGGAAACATGTATATTATAAGAATCTAAAATAATGGATTCACAGTTGAATAATCAAGTTAGTCACTTGATTATGGTTTAGACTGTACTGTTGCAATTTATCTCCATGCAAGTAAAAGAGTTTACTTCAAGGGAATGATGAGTTTCATATCATAATAGTAGTTGACTATCGATAATGGCACTATTAAACGAATCTGGAATCAATTATGTTTTTAAAGAATAAAGTGGGTCGTTACTTTAATCTTAAAACGTACAATTTAAGCATTCGTTTATTATGGACCACAATCCAGTATCAACATGTTGGAATTATTAATTGAAACATGTATCAGGAAACATTCACTTAAATAAAGAGTTTATAGTGATATCATCACTTCTAGATGTTTTACAGAGATTGGTGATTAAACTAGCGCCAGTAATTTGATGGACTAGCTACCCATCAAGTCTTAACACCAAGATGAGATCTTGTGTGTTAATCATTATATAGAGAAAAACGGGCAAAACGGTATTTTTATCCTTTATTGTGTGGATAGCTATAATATGGTTCATAATAGAGTTTGCAATTGGACATCTTATTTGAAACATCTATTCTCATAATATTTTGTAATTCAAGAGTTCAACTAATTGTCTTTAGTGGAATGACATTTGGTTAATAAACTAGAATTAATTCTAATGAGATTAAATTAATTTCGGGCTTATTGGAGCTTGAATTATATAAGTCCAATTAGATTCCCCATTTGGCTTCTAGGAAGGTTATCAAGAAAAGTAAGAAATATAAATAGAGGTTTTAAAGCCTATGATTAACTGTTGGGCTTACTTTAATTAATTGTTAATTAGAAGCCCATATGGACATTTAATATTGGGTTGGACTTTGGTTTGATTTGATTAATTTGATTAATTAAATTGAAACAAAGTTATTAAAGATAAAAGGAGGGCAAAATTTCAGTTTTATAGCTTAATGTGCAGCTGCATATTTAGCATTGAATTGCTAAATTTAAGATGGTTTTTATCATGCTTCATCATCATTAAATGGAGTAATGATCTTATCATTAAATGGTTTAATGGTTATCTTTTAATGATGGCATGTAACCTTTTATCATTCATTTAATTAAAGAAAAGAGGAGGTGCATTTGATGTACTCTCTCCCTTCTTTCATCTCATAACTGAAATGAGAGGGTCTCATTTAGGTTATTGGTATTTTCATATAACCATCTTAAACAAATGAGAAAAGTCTAATTTATTGGCTTCTTTATAATTGATTAAAAAATGAAGTGATGCATTGGATACATATCACTTCTTTCTTTGATGTTTAAACAAAATTGAGAAGGAGAGAAGAAGGGGGTTGTTGCATTTTTTGTCTCACTCTCTCCTCTCTTGTATGTGCTAGCCGAAACTTTAATGAGAAGAGTCTCATTTTTTGCTTCTTTCAATTAAGGAAAAATCTCCTCAAATATTTCTTCTCCTTTCCCACCAAAGGATCTTGTTAACCAAGTTGCCCAAGGAGAACAAGTGGTAGATCGGATTGGTCGAGGATACAATAATGAGGAGAGGATACATTGACAAGGAGAGGATACAAAAGCGAGGAGTCAAAGCTGTAGTTCTTATGTTAATTATTTTCCTTATACAGTATCATGTATGGCTAAAACATGTTGATTTGGTTATTTTGTTTCTGCTGCGTTTTGATTTCAGAAAAAGTTTTGAAATCTACCGTTTTAGCCAAATCTTGCATGCTTTTGTTTTCGATCCAACAGCATGAAGCCAGACTAATTCTCCAAGATAGGAGCATCTTTTCTCATTCTCTTCTTAATCACCTTCTCCTATAACTTCATAGTGGAACTAAGTAGTTTGATGCCTCTATAGTTGTTATAGCTTTGGATGTCCCCTTTGTTCTTGTATAGAGGAATTAATATAATAAGTCTCAACTTATTCAACATTTTGGTGCATTTAAGGATCACATTAAAAAGCTTGGCTAACTAGGTAAGGCTCTATTTTCCTAGGCTTTTAATTATGTTGTTTTTAATTAAAATGCTTTATTTATATATGCTCAAATATTTAATCACTATAGAAAAGATATCGCTCACATTATGTTGAACTACAAATGTTGATAGATTTGAAATACAATGTTGTTTTGAGGACATTTTGTAGTGCCCCACTCTCGCAAGACACTTACCCGACATCCCGAGTGATATCCGAGTATGTACCCCGCAAGGGTGGCATGCTAGAACAGTCTGCCAATCGAACTCATTACAAAATTTTCAAAAACAACAATGCACACATATGCGGAAAATCAATAAATAAATCAGACCCACTTTATTCATAAACATTTTCATTAATAAATGTTACTACACTCAATGATCAATCTCATTTACAAACCTTTCCAATTTGGAAGGTTATTACAAAAATAAAATTGATCAAATACACGTGATACAATAATTTTGGAATACACAATTTGATACAAAATTAAAGAAATACAAATGCAGACGCGAGCTGATCCTGACCTCTATCACTTACTCGAATGTAGTGGCTAGACTCCAATTTGTCTAACTAGAGATCTTCTCTAAACCTGAAAAAATATTGCAAATTTGGGTTGAGTTTTGCGAACTCAGTGAGTGGACCATCTTCGATGGCTCACTCATATCATATAACACACATTGTTCATAAAATCATGTAAGTCACATCATTTCACTAATAATCAAATAGCATTATATATCATTTTGATCACTTATTTCATGTTTTACATTCAGAGAAATCATACAATTCATTTTAGTCATTCAAAAAATACATATCAATGTTATATGTAATGCTCATGAGACTCACTTCCAATTGTTATTGTTGTGACCGAGTGCCTTTTTATTGGCCCATATCCTTTTTGGATACCGAGCTATATCAGATAATGTCCCATATCCCTTAGTGGCGACCGGGTACATTCACAACTGAGCCAGAGGCTCTTATCACATTCTGAGCTTGAAGCTCTTTGTACAGGGGACTCCGGTCACAACTGCCTTTATCTTTCATGTATTCATGTAATGGGATGCATCACATCTATTCAGCCAATCAAAAGTGCTCAATGTTATACAGTCATATTCACTATCACATTCTCGTTCACATTTGCCTTCGAACCTTGGTCCGACATTCAACAATCAACAAGAGTATCACATATTTCGTCAAATTCACATACAAGGAGCACTTCTGATGATTTTTACATGCATCAAATGCATCAGACATTCAATTTCTGGAATCAGTACAATCATATTCATATTGCATATCAATCATATCAGTAGTCATTCAATGCAAAAATTTAAAATAGAATAACAATAAAATGAGACTATCTAGGTCGACTTACAGTACGCTCCAGATTAGCATTAGCTTCCATGATCTGAAAACGTCTGGATGCAGATGTTTTATCCTGCATATCATCATCATGCAATACACATTTACATACATTATTAATTACACAATCTCATGAACACTCAATCACATACATATGTATATGTGATGTATATAATGCATGCTCAATGACAATCTCGGGTATATCATCTAAATTCATATCTTATGCTCATTCTCATTTCATAATTCATATATGTATAATTGAACTTAGGTTTACACTTCATTTGCACATTATCATTCTAAGTTCACCATTCAATCCTTATCCTTTGTTTGTGTCTAAGTTATTCTTATATCATAACTCAATTTCTCGTCATTTCTTTTCTAACATTATATGATCTCATAATACCCAATTCTCATCCATTTTGACTTAATACATACTACTCAACTCCTTTGGATCATAACTATAATCATATGAACATCTTCATTCCCATTGTACTCATGCCTTTGGTACTTTGATATCATCCATTTATTCACTAAGTTAAAACCTCCATTATCACTTCAAACATATCACACATTAGTCACTTGATTCAAGCATCATTCTAGGTTCAATTCAAGCCCCATTTAAGCCTTAATTAAGACCAACTGGCCAGAGAATATCCATTAGGTGGATATCCATGTCCGCTGTGCGGACCTTCACGGGTCAGTTATAGAAATTTAAAATTTTGACCCTCTAGACATCAAAATCTCTTCTCGGAGTCTCATAGAAGTTGTAGATCTTGAAGTCTTCTTTATAAGCATACTTAAATGACCTCAATCCAAGTTCTTTAGAAAATGTTATGCCTATTTTCCCAAAGTATATCCAATGGCATCTATATTTTCCAAATTTCTAACTCTTTACTAACTACATTCAACACCTTATGGTTGATCCATCATTTCTAGTTCAATTACTCATCATTTCCCCATTATTATAACTCCATTTCAACTTAATATCATCATAAACAAATTATAATCCATGATTGATCATGAACACTAATAACATAATATACACATATATACATTCATCATCAACTTTCTGGACATATTCATCTTCATTTCCACTTTCATTTCACTTCTAACTATCACCTTAATTCATCTCATTCCAAGAACATAATTCAACATCTTGGTTAACATAACCTTAATTTTCATTATAACTTTAATGCTCAACTCATAACATCTACATAACAACTCATCACTCATGTTTTTCATACTCTCAAAATAGAAAACAAACACACGTATTCATTCATCAGTTTTTTGCACCTAGTACTCAACTTCAAGTCAAAATTCAAAATTCTTAAAGATTGAATTTGAATTCGATGTCTGCATGAAAAATGTATCCATATGTTTTTAATTTAATCCAAATAAAAAATTATCTCATTTGGATATCTACAGAACAAGTTATGGACAAATCACAGATGCATAATCAATGGAAAAATGTTACAGCTAACATTTTTCCAGCACCCTTTAAACACCATTTACTCAATTATTCCAACATTATACCATTCCATAATCTATTACCCATCAAAACAAAAAAGCAAGACATGAATCTACCCATATTTCTCATTCACGTTTCTGCACGAACACCCCCCATCCTCATTTTATGATCATTTAACTCTTAACTATCATCAAAACATGTTTCATTCATTAAATCAAGAAGAGTGATGCTTATATACTTACTTATTTATCCATGGCTTCGTCAAGAGACTCCAAGAACCCTAGGTCCTTCAACATACATGAAAATCAACTTTTAAGGTTGAATAGGCTGGGTCCTTTAGTAACAAGAAAAAGATAGTAAAGTATTTAAGTGGCTAGTGATGGAAGAAGGCAAGGTTCAACTTTGAGGCTTGGAGAAGAGAGTGTTGTTATTAAGGAGAGGAAGAAGAAGAAAATGAAGAAGATGGAGAAATGAAGCAATGAAATTAGCAAGTGAAAGACCAAAATATGGTCTTTCACTTAATGAATTTCGTGATTTAAAACAAATGGTATGGCAAGTGACACTCTCTTAAGGTCGGTTCTTGGTCTTTTATTTAGCTAGTCCATTTGTCTCCAATTTCTACTCCAATTGTCTCCCAATTTTCAATGACACTTGTCATTAAATCTTAATGTCACTTATAAAAATTTTCACTGCCATTTGACTCTTATTTCTACTACTATTCATCAATTGTTTTGCCACTTGGCATTTTTCCTAGTCCAAAAATACCTATAAAATCCAAAAATTATCAAATTTTCACCAAAAATTTTGAGTCAATAAATATACTCTCCAAATCAATTTTTAACACATATAATTCAAAATTCCAATATCATCACATTTATAGATCAATTATACTCTGAAAATGTCAATAAATGCATGTATAATCATTTTAATGTGCAAAAATTAATATTCATGTGTGTGTATGCTATATTATGCATGAGCATGAAATGCATTTTTCTAATTTCTCATTGCCATTTTCTCAATTACAGAAATCTAGGGTTCTAGCCCTTAGTATGGAAACGGGATGTTACAATTCTTCCCTAAATAAATTTCGTCCTCGAAATTCTTATCTGATTGATTAAAAAGGTAGGGGTGTTGTTCCCTCGAATGCTCCTCCATTTCCCATTTAACTTCATCACTCAAATAATTTCTTCCATTTGACTATAGTCAATGGAATCAATCGGTCTTTCAATTACTTATTCAGATATCACACTATCTTAATTGTTTCCTCAATATTTTAGATTACTCATAATTTCACTTCTGAACTCAATAACACATATATTGGAACAGAACAATATTTTGTAAACATATCCATGTAACACTGTGTGGATCTGAAACATCTTTTATTGGTAATACTAACTCATAAGTCAAAGGTCATATTCTCACAATAATTTCATATGGACCAATTTATGTCAAGCTTAGCTCTATCTTTTTCCTAACCTGAGCACAACTTGCCATGGCAATACTCTTCGAATTATTTCATCTTTTGCTTGAAATTTCACTTTTCTTTAGTGTTAATACACTTAATTCTTATGTCTGTCGCACTATATTCTTTATCTTCAGTGTTGATCCACCTAACTCGTTTATCTTTCTTGAATCACTTAATTTCTAACGCAGATCAATTTCACCTATCAACGACATCTCCAATCAGTTCTGGCCTTCAACCTTTTTAAGGCCTTATTCATCACAATATAAAGGCGAGCGACTCTTTTTGTTGTATAACGCCTTATACGGTATTCTAATGATATCACTAAGATAATGATTGTTATGCTTAAAGTCAATTAAAACTATACATTGACCTTATGTTTATATGAACTCCAAAGTACAAGTTCTAAGCATATCTCCAACATTTAAGACTGTCGGTAATTCATATATGCAGTCACTTGGTTCTATATCCTTAATCGTTAAATACAGTTTCGGCATATTCCTGCTAGGATATATAACTTAGGTTGTTATTTGTGCTTTCTCTAGTAATCTCTTTGCTCAATCATCTTTATCGGGTACGCATACTTTTTGCTTCAATCATAAGGCATCATTTTTCCTATTCAAATTCAAAATCCAGATTCATTTTCAATTTCTCAGTAAGATTCATAAATTCTGAATCCTCAATTTGGGCTTTGTTGATTCTTTCATGTGGAACTGATCTTAAATTCAATAGCTAGAAGTACTTTGATTTGCCTGAAATTCAACTCGACATTGTATGCTCTTTATTGCACTAGATTTGGTAACCTCAATATCTAAATTGGTGCTACACCGCTATTGGATTTTCTGTTCAATGCATCAGATTACAACATTAGCTTTACTGGGAAATACTCATTTGTACATCAAAATCTTACAAGAACTCTATCCATTTGTCTCAGTCTTGTATTCAATTCTTTCAAACTCAATAATTACCTCAAACTTTAATGATCTGTATATTTATATATATAGATCCAAAATGTTTCACTGTACATATAATATCTCGAAGCTTTCAAAGCAGTTACTATTACAACAAGTTCTAAATCATATTCCAAATAATTCCTCAAATTTTTTTTTACATTCATTAGTCTATACAATTTACACATTTTTCCTCAAACATTTTTGTCAAAGGGCAAGATCAGTAAAAACCCCTTAATAACTTCTGTTAGTGTCCAATTTCTAGCTAATTCTAGAAAACTCCGGATCTTTAATAAATTACTTGGAGTTTCTCACTTCTTCATTACCTCTATTTTCTTTTTGGGTCTCTCAATATGCCATGTTCAAATACTATACGACCCAACATTTTATTTAATCAAGCTAAGACTCACTCTTATTGAACTTGGCATCTAATTGTTTCTACCTTCTTGATATGTAAGATTTACCTTAAGTATTCAAAATATTCTTCTCAACTTTTCGAATACATTTAATGTATCATCAATGATCGTAGTCACTAATTAATCCAATTTTGCTTGGATCGCTTTAATCTTCAATACCATAATACTATTAGGGGCATTTATTAACTCCAACAGGTATTGCCAAAACTCAATGTGCCCATGATTAGTTCTCGTAATTCCTTAAGTAACTAATTCCTCAATGAGGTAATATTATCTCATTTTATTTTTCAGTTTCCCAATTGACTTCTTTTCTCGAATGATTTTTTCCATTCATTCGATTTCTTCTGATTTCTCATTGACTTATTCTATGAATATTCACATTTTAATTTATTTGCATTAGTTTATTCATACTAGTTTCTCCACACATTTCAATTTATTTGCAATCTCATTCTCATTTATCTCCTCTTCCAATCATCATTTATTTCATCTTACACATGTATATTCGCAATCAATTAAAATTATAGAGGCCCAACCATTATGAAATCCTAATCCTTATTCCACAGACATATTCTTGTGCTAAATTATAACTCTTATCACATTTATCAAATAATCATTTCAGTTCCAAGTCCAACCTTTCAAGGTCATAGAAAAATTTATTTTCTTTCAACTAGGCTTGTACACTTTAAATCTCGTCTTTCATATTTATATCTCTATTTTCCTCAAACAATCCTCGACAATGCATTCACCTCTATATCACATTCGAGGATATATTACCATAGTACAATATTGATGTCATATTTAATAATACATCCACCAATACAAATATGCTGAATCTTTATCTATCATATCGAACCATATACTATTTCTCATTTCTAATTATCCACAAACTTTTGTTTTCTCACATTCTGATAGATTATCATTCTTCTCGCTATTTCTATCAGCTCAAACTCTTAACAAATGTTCATGCATGAGACTCAAACTGGGGATCAGTTGCTACTGCTTGCTATTACATGTCTAAAATGCATGTAACTTAACACATATTTCGAAAAATGCCCATGTAAGATACTAAATCTCGGCTCTGATACCAAATTGTAGCACCCTACTCTCGCAAGACACTTACCTGACATCCTGAGTGATATCCGAGTATGTACCTCGTAAAGGTGGCATGCTAGAATAGTCTGTCGATCGAACTCATTACAAAATTTTCAAAAACAACAATGCACGCATATGCGGAAAATCAATAAACAAATCAGGCCCACTTTATTCATAAACATTTTCATTCATAAATGTTACTACACTCATTGATCAATCTCATTTACAAACCTTTCCAATTTGAAAGGTTATTACAAAAATAGAATTGACCAAATACACATGATACAATAATTGCAGAATACAGAAATTGATACAAAATTAAGAAATACAAATGCAGACGTGAACTGATCCCGACCTCTATCGCTTACTTGAATGCAGTGGCTAGACTCCAATTTGTCTAACTAGAGATCTTCTCTAAACCTGAAAAAAATATTGCAAATTTGGGTTGAGTTTTACAAACTCAGTGAGTGAACCATCCTCGATGGCTCACTCATATCACATAACATACATTGTTCATGAAATCATGTAAGTCACATCATTTCACTAATAATCAAATAGCATCACGTATCACTTTGATAACTTATTTCATGTTTCACATTCAGAGCAGTCATACAATTCATTTTAGTCATTCAAAACGTACATATCAATGTTACATGCAATGCTCATGAGACTCACTTCCAATTGTTATTGTTCTGACCGAGTGTCTTTTTACTGGCCCATATCCTTTGTGGATACCGGGCTGGCCCATATCCCTTGTGGATACCAAGCTGTATCAGATAATGTCCCATATCCCTTATTGGATACCGGGTACATTCACAATTGAGCCAGAGACTCTTATCACATTATGAGATTTAAGCTCTTTATACTAGCGACTCCAGTTACAACTACCTTTATCTTTCATGCATTCATGTAATAGAATGCATCACATTTATTCAGTCAATCAAAAGTGCTCAATGTTATACATTTATATTCACTATCACATTCTCGTTCACATTTGTCTCGGACCTTGGTCTGGCATTCAACAATCAAGTTGAGTATCACATATTTGGTCAAATTCACATACAAAGAGCACTTCCAATGATTTTTACATGCATCAAGCGCCTCAGAAATTCAATGTCCGGAATCAGTAAAATCACATTCACATTACATATCAATCATATCAGTAGTCATTCAATGCAAAAATTTAAAATAGAACAACAATGAAATGAGACCATCTAGATCAACTCACAGTACGCTCCAGATTAGCATTAGCTTCCATGATCTAGAAACGTCTGGATGTGGACGTTTTATCTTGCACATCAACATCATGCAATACACATTTACATACATTATTAATTGCACAATCTTATGAACACTCAATCACAAACATATGTATATGTGTTGTGTATAATGCATGCTCAATGACAATCTTGGGTATATCATCTAAATTTAAATCTTATGCTTATTCTCATTTCATAATTCATATATGTCTAATTGAACTTAGGTTTACACTTCATTTGCACATGATCATTCTAAGTTCACCATTCAATTCTTATCCTTTGTATGTGTCTAGCTTATCCTAGGGCTTACAGCTCAAGAACACTTGATTATTCTAGTATCATAAACCAATTTCTCGTCATTCCTTTTCTAACATTATATGCTCTTATAATACCCAATTCTCATTCACATTTAATCACTTAAAACATATTACTCAACTCCTTTGAATCATAACTACAATCATATGAACATCTTCATTCCCATTATACTCATGCTTTTGGTACATTGATATCATCCCTTCATTCACTAAGTTATAACCTCCATTATCACTTCAAACATATCACACATTAGTCACTAAATTCAAGCATCATTCTAGATTTAACTCAAGCCCTATTCTAGCTTAAATTAAGACCAAATGGCTAGTGAATGTCCGCTGGGAGGACCTTTATGAGTCACTTACAGAAATATGAAAATTTGACCCTCTAGATAGCAAAATCTCTCCTTGGGGTCTTCACAGAAGTTGTAGAACTTGAAGTCCTCTTTGAAAGTATACTTAAATGATCTTAATCTGAGTTCTACAGAAAAATTTATGCCTCTTGCCCCAACATATGTCCAATTGCATCTTTAGTTTCCAGATTCCTAATTCTTTACTTATTACATTCAACATCATATGCTTGGTCTATCATTTCTAATTTAATTACTCATCATTTCC
>JANITX010178779.1:0-11890 GCA_027564395.1 Erythroxylum ulei
GTAATAATTATAATATAATACATTATATTTTTAAATTAATTAATTATCATTATAGCTAAAATTAAATATATGCAAATACACGTGAAGGCTGAATGAATATGCGTGAAGAGCGAAGGCTTGCATGAAAGGCACGTAATCCATTTAATGTTTAACAGTTGCTTTAATGCATGGCCATTTTTTTATTTTAAAGATGAATCCAGGCTTTTCATCTGTTGCTTCATATGCCTTCAACTGCCTGAAAGACTATATCTTCAACTCCAGTTCTCTCCTAGATAGCTTCGGTGTTTAGAGAAAACCAGTGTCCACAACCTCTACACACTTATCCTATTTGCACAAGCATCACTTCCAGAGATAACCCACGTGAGAAGGAAGTGGCAAGCTGCGTTGACAGCTGCAGTAGAGGATGTTCCAAGAAATAGACCAACCAGTAATACAAGGTCCACAAGAATGAAATCAAGAAGCCTAAGAAGCAATGCCACACCTCTACCAAAGCGATGGACCCCAAGTTCTTGAGAAACCAGAGGTATGCTAGGAACCTACAGCCTACAGCCTCATAAACAACAGTGGTTTCCAAAACTTATTCATAACTAATACCCATTTCGGTTTAACTAGCATAATTCTCTACACTACTGTTATGCAGTAAACATAAAGAAGCTAGGCGATGGACATGCATTTTCTTGTTTAAATACGAAGAAGAGAAGGTGATGGATGTGTGTATGTTTCAAAGCAAATAATAGTAATATTTGTTGAGCAAGAGGTCAGAAAACACAAATAGGTTACATATGAAAACAAACCTGTAAATTGCCTGTGACGAGCTGCAAAGGATAGCAGAAAACACAGTTTCGTTGATTTCTATATGCAAGCAAAAGATGCAGTTTCGTTAACAGTGGAAGAGACAGCAGAAAACACAGTTTCGTTGATTTCTATATGCAAGTAGAAGATGCAGTTTCGTTAACAGTGGAAGAGACTGAAGACGCAGGCGGCGCAAGGAAATTAGTTATGAAAACCTGTTTTAATAACACACGAAAACTTGTTTTAAAAACATACGAAAACGTTATTTTTTGGTTTTCACAAAATGGTTGTAGTTTTCTTGTTTTTGAAAACGAAAAACTGCCAATATCCTCGACCAAACGAGTTTTTACGGAGCGTTTCCTTTTTTTTGAAAACCACAACAAAAAACGCAAGAAAAAAATGAAACCAAACAGGTCCTTAATTTAGCATTTTGGTATACGTAAAATCCATACAAGCGGATTAAGTCTACTTATTCAAAGTTAACCAAAATCTAACTCGTATTTGATCCTCACAAATTATTTTTAGGCTATCTGTCAGGCTTTATGAGGCAGTTCTTTATTGAAGACTTCCAATTAATTGGCATGTATTATCCTTAAAAATACTTGGAAATGAAGTGCTATTCACTAAACAAAGGAGACTTTTAGAGATATTTTTAGAAAATGTTTGAACAATATTACATGTTTTATGGATTCAACAAAGTTAATGTCATATATACATTTACTGCCTCTCTGCCTTATAAACTCCAACCAAAGCTATAGAGAATAACAAACTTTCTGCATTCTGACATGACAGAAATCTTATTAGGAGAAATATGTCAACTAACTCTCGCTACTTTCGACAAATTATATGAACAACAGAAATTCTTCAAGATGATGATGTCAGAAAAATCAGATTTCACACAGACTTATAAAAAGCCCTATTTGAAGATTAAATGCAATGAAAAACTAGGATGTTTTTGTAGGAAAAAAGTCTTATTTCCCACAAAACAAACCTAACATCATGTCGGCGATCTCATATAAGGAAAAGGTGAATTGTCATATTTGTTAAAAAGAGATCTCCTGGGCCTAAGAAGTTAGATCAATGTTATCTTTATGGAAAGCCTGAACATTATGCTAATAGGTATCCTAGTAAATCCAAAAGAAACATGAAACTTTTAAAATCCATTGAAAATATTATGTTGATTAGGAATGAAAGAGACATGAACAGTCATCAGTGTAGATATCCAAATGAGATGATTTGTGATTTAAATTAAACTAGAAACATATGATTACAAATTTCTTGAAGAAATCTAATTTTGATTCTATCTCTAATAGTTCCAAAATTTGGCTTGAAGTTGAGTATGGAGTACTGTTGTAGTTTAAGAATAGTCTGAAGCATTTGGAGTATAACTTTCAGAATACTGAATGAAATTATATGATCTTAGTGTCATTAGAAACTTAAGACATAGAGGAACAATTGTTTAGAAGAAAATATTGCTTAAATACTTCGTTTTCCTTGTCTTAATGACCATGCAAAAGTTACCCAAAAATCTGAGAGAAACTGGAATGATCGATTGATGATGTTATAACTTAGTTAATGAATTGTTGATATCAAAGTACCAAAGGTATGAGTATAATGGAAATGAAGTTGTTCATATGATAGTAGTTGTGATTCAAAAGAGAAGAACTATATGTATTAAGGTAACTGAGAATTTGATATTATGAGAGCATATACTGCTAAAAAAAGAGACGACGAGTAATTGAATTATGATATTTGAATAATCAAGTGTTCTTGAGGTGTAAACCTAAGAATAAGTTAGACACATACAAATGATAAGGTTTGATTGATCAAGAGACATGATTAAGGAAACATACCTGGAATAGTCAAATTGAGCATGCATTATACATGACACATATACATATGTGTACAATTGAATGTTTATGTAATTGTGAAATTAATAATGTGTGTGCAATGTGCGTATTGTATAATGTTGATATGCAAGATAAAATATCCTCATCTAGATGTTTCCAGATTATGGGAGCTAATGCTAATCTGTAGCGTACTGTGAGTCGACCTAGATGGTCTTACTTTAAATGATTGCTTTGTTTAAATTTACGAAATGAATTATATGTAATGTAAATGTGTTGATTTCGGACATTAAATGTCCAAGGCATTTGATGCATGAATATCATATTGGAAGTGCTCTATGTATGTGAATCTGATGAAATAATTGATACTCAACTTAATTGTTGAATGCCAGACCAAGTTCCAAAGAAAAATGTGAATGTGCATATGAATGAAATAAGTGATTCTCAACGTATATGTTGAGTGTCGGACCAAAGTCTGATGACAATTGTGACTGAGAATGTGATAGTGAATACGACTGTATAATATTAAGCACTTTTGATTGATTGAATAAATGTGATACATTTCATTACATGAATGTATGAAAGATAAAAGCAGTTGTGACTGGAGTCGCCAGTAAAAAGAGCTTAAAGCTCAGAACATGATAAGAGCCTCTGGCTCAGTTGTTAATGTACCTGGTATTCACAAGGGATATAGGACATTATCTGATACAAGCTCGGTATCCACAAGGGTATGGGCCAGCCCGATATCCATAAAGGATATGGGCCAGTAAAAAGGCACTCGGTCACAACAATAACAATTAGAAGTGAGTCTCATGAGCATTGTATATAAAATTGATATATATGTTTTGAATGACTAAAATGAACTGTATGACTGCTCTGAATGTGAAATATGAAATAAGTGATCAAAGTAATATGTGATCCTATATGATTATTAGTGAAATGATGTGAATTACATGTTTACATGAACAATATGGGTTATGTGATATGAGTGAGTTATCGAGGATGGTCCACTCGCTGAGTTCACAAAACTCACTGCAAAATTGTGATATTATTTTTTAGATTTAGAGAAGATCTCCAACAAAACAAATTGGAGTCTAGCCACTGCATTCGAGTAAGAGATAGAGGTCGAGATCAGTTCGCGTTTGCATTTATATTTCTTTATTTTTGTATCAAATTGTGTATTCTGCAATTATTGTATCATGTGTATTCGATGAATTCTATTTTTTTAATAACTTTTCAAATTGGAAATGTTTGTAAATGAGATTGATCAATAACTGTAGTAACATTTATGAATGAAAATGTTTATGAATAAAGTGGGCCCGATTTGTTTATTGATTTTTCACATATGCATTGATTTATGAAAATTTTGTAATAAGTTCGACTGACTGACTATTTTAGCATGTCACCCTCGTAGAGTATATCCTCGAATACCGTTGGTATGTTCGGAGATATGCATTATGAGAGTGGAGTGTTACATTTTGGTATTAGAGCCTAGATTTAGTATCTTATATGGGCCTTTTTTTCAAAATATATGTCAAGTTACATGCATTTTAGACATGTCTTGGTATGCAGCGGCAACCAATCCCTAGTCTGAGTTGCATTTATATGAGTCACAAGCATGAGCATTTGTTAAAAGTTTGAGCTGATAGAAATAGTAAAAAGAATGATGATCTATTAGAATGTGAAAAAAAATGAAAGTTTGTGGATATCTAAAAATGAGAAATAGTATATGGTTAGATATGACAAATAAAGATTCAATGCAATTGTAAAAGTAGATGTATTATTGAATATGACATCAATATTGTACTGTGATGGTATTTACCCAAATATGATATAGATGTGAATGTATTGTTATGGATTGTTTGAGGAAAGTAGAGATATAAATATGAATGATGAGATTTAAAGTGTACAAGCCAAGTGGAAAGAAAACAAAATTTTCTATGATCTTGAGAGGCTGAAATTAGGCTTGGAATGGTTGTTTGATTATTGTGATAAAAGTTTATGATTCAGCGTAAGAATATGTCTGCGAAATTGAGATTAGAATTTCATAATGGTTAGGCCTCTATAATTCTGAATTGATTGAGGATATACATATGGAAGATGAAATAAATGACAATAGGAAGATGAGATTAAAGGGGAATGAAGTAGACATAAATGACTTTACATGAGAAGAATGATATGTAGTAAAGAGAAAGTTAGAAATTCATATAAGGTAGAATTTTATGCACGAATGAGATTAAGAAAAATATGATGAATGAAATGAGAAGAGTTAATGCACTCAATATGGTTGTTGAATTATTATGAAATAATGTAACATTAGAAGAGGTAAATTCTGAAAAATTGGAGTAGAATTGATGTTAGTATGTATGTTAATGCAAGGAAGAAAGGAGGAAGAAAGTTCAAGGCACGATGGTGGCCTGACAAAAATAGGTTTCTGTCACGATCATGGCAGGGATACCCTGATCGTGGGCAAGAATAAAGAGAGAAATGTTATCCAGGATCAATTGAGATCAAAGTATCATTAATGTAAGACATAAATTGGTGATTTGTCGAAAATAAATATCTGGATAGAATGGGATGACTTTGATGATCCACACCTAGGAATATGCAACAATAATCATGTCTACTACCTCATCGAGTTTTGGTAAATATAATATTGCAAGAAATGATAAAAAATTGATCTTCTTGAGTTACTAAGAATGGATGATAAGTAATGATGAAAACAGTTGATTGATAAGGATTACATGAATAGTATAGATGCTAGTAGCAAGAAATCTTCTTTTGAAGAAGAATTTCACCGAATAAGGTTAAGTAGACCAGATGGTTTACTTATAAGAATGAATGATGATGGAACAAATCAAAAGTGAATATTGGAGTCATATTTCTAACTGAGACTCAAGCATCAGGTAGAATATGCTATAAAGAGTATATGTGTCTTATTTGATGTAAAATATCCAACTACGTGATTAGATTATTAAATTTGAGGCGACACTGTTACTAACGTGAGGAGAACTTAGGTTCATACTATATTCTATGCAAATATATTCAGGAGATATAAATTAGATTTGATGAATGTGATACCAACTCAGGAAGTTAAAATAGTAAATAAATTGAAATGTGTGGAGAAACTATGAATGAACAGACATTAGTATAAGTCAATGAGAAATCAGAGGAAATCGAATGAATGGAGAAAATCATTTAAGAAAAGAAGTCAATTGGAAAACTGAAAATAACATGAGATAATATTACTTCATTGAGGAATTAGTTACTTAAAGAATTACGAGAACTAATCATGAGCATATAGAGTTTTAGCTATATCTGTTTAAGTTAACAATGCCCCCGACAGTATCATGACATTGAAGAATAAAGTGTCCCAATTTTTCTTGGATCAGTTAGTGACTATGATCATAGATGATATATTTAATGTATTCGAAAAGTTGAGAAGAATATTTTGAATACTTGAGGTAAATCTTACATATCATGAAGGAGAAACAATTATATGCCAAGTTCAATAAGAGTGAATCTTAGCTTGATCAAATAAAATGTTGGGTCGTATAATATCTTAAGATGGCATATTGGGAGAACCAAAGAAAATAGAGGTAATGATGAAGTGAGAAACTACAAGGAATATATAAGAGGTCTAAAGTTTTCTAGAATTAGTTAGAAATTAGACACTACTAGAAGTTGTTAAGGGTTTTTACTGATCTTAGCCCTTTGACAAAAATGTTTGAGGAAAAACATGTAAATCGTATGAGTGATGAATGTAAAGATAATTTTGAGGAATTATAACCCCAATGTTAATTATATCGTTTAGATTTAGAAGTTATGTAATATATATTGATGTTGCACACCAAAGATTAAGATGCAATCTGTTGCAGCATAATAAGGTGATTTTATATGCATGGAGACAATTAAGTCTCATGAGTTGATTATTTGATAGATGATTTAGAACTTGCTGAAATAGCCATTGCTTTGAAAGTTTGGAGACATTATATATACATAAACATTTTGGATATATATAAATATACAGATCGTTTAAGTTTGAGGTAATTATTGAGTTTGAAAGGATTGAATTTAAGATCGAGAGAATGGATAGAATTACTGAAAGATTATGATTATGAAAATCAGTATTTCCCAGTAAAGCTAGTGTTGTAATCTGATGCATTGAACAGAAAATTCAATAACGGTGTAGCACAAATTTAGATATTAAGGTTATCAAATCTAGTGCAATAAAGAGCATAGAATGTCGAGTTGAATTTTGGGCAAATCAAAGTACTATTAGCTATTGAATTTAAGATTAGTTTCGCATGAAAGAAAAACCCAAATTAAGGATTCGGAAATTATAAATCTTATTGAGAAATTGAAAATGAATCCAAATTTTGAATTTAAATAGGAAAAATGATACCTTATGATTGAAATAAGAAGTATGTGTACACGATAAAGATGATTGAGTAAAGAGATTAATAGAGACAACATTAATAACAACCTAAGCTATACAGTTTAGTAGGAATTCGTTGAAATAACATTTAGCGACTAAGAATGTAGAATCGAGTGACTGAATGTTTGAATTACCAATAGTCTTACATGTTGGAGATATGCTTAGAACTTATATTTTAGAGTTTATAGAAACATGAGGACAATGTACATTTTTAATTAACTTTAAGCATAACAATTATTATCACATTGATATCATTAGAATATCGTATGAGGCATTATACGACAGAAAGAGTCGTTCGCCTTTATATTAGAGCAAATGAGGCCTAAAATAGTTGAAGGCCATAATTGATTAGAGATGTTATTGATAAGTGAAATTGAGTTGTGTTAGAAATTAAGTGATTCTAGAAAGATAAACGAGTTAGGTGGATCAACACCAAAGATATGGAATATAGTGAGATAGACCTAAGAGTTAAGTGTATTAACACTTAAGAGATGTGAATTATCAAGCAAAAGATGAATTGTTTTTGAGAGTATCACTTTGGCAAGGTGTGCTCAGGTTAGGAAAAAGGATAAGCTAAGATCAAATTGTATTGGTCCACATGAAGTTAGTGAGAGCATATAACCATTGACTTATGAGTTAGTATTACCAATAAAAGATTTTTCAGATTCACACAATGTTACATGGATATGTTTAGGAAATATCGTTATAATCCGATGTATATGTTATTGATACCGGAAGTGCAATTATGAGTAATATGAAATAGATTAAAGAAATAGTTAAGATAGTATGATATCAGAATAAGTACTTGAAAGACCGATTGATTCCATTGAATATAGTCAAGTGGAAGAAATATTCGAGTAATGAAGCTAAATGGGAAACAGAGGAGTATACGAGGAAAACAATACCCCTACCTTTTTTATCAATCAAATAAGAATTTCGAGGACAAAATTTATTAAATAGGAGAATTGTGACATTATGTTTCCAAAATAAGGGTTAGAACCCTAGATTTCTGTAATTGAGAAATAGTAGTGAGAGATTAGAAAAATGCATTTCATACTCATGCATAATGTTAGCATACACACACGTGAATTTGATTATTGCACACATTACAATGAATTATTCATGCTCTCATTTGACATTTTACGGGTATAAATGATTGCTTTAATGTGATTACATTGTGAATTGCGGATTATGTGTCTTAAAAATTGAGTTGGTGTGTATAAGTAGTGAACTAGAATTTTTGGTGAAATATGAGAATTTTCTGAATTTAAGGGTATTTTTGGACTAGAAAAAATGTCAAGTGACAGAACAATTGATTAAGGGTAGTAGAAATAAGAGTCAAATGACAGTGGGAAATTTTATAAATGACTTTGGAATTTATTGAAAAGTGTCATTGAAAATTGAGAGACAATTGGAATAGATATTGGAGTTGATTGGACTAGTTTAATAAGAGAACCTAATTTAAGCTCATAGGAATTGTCACTTGCCAAGCCTAGTCTTTATTCCTACAGTTAGAATTGAAAGACAATTTAATTGTCTGAATCTTGCTTACTTCTCCTTCTTTCTTTATGACTTTCTCCACCTTCTACAAGCTTCTTCTCTTCCACGAATTTTCTCACCCATCCAAATTGAAGCTTGCTTTCACTTTTCATTTGTTACTACTATTTCGTTGTATTCATTTCTTATTAAAGACCCTACAACCTTTGACTGTTGATGATCGTGTATCATGGAAAGCTAGGGTTCACTTGATTTTGAAGAACTCAGAGTTTTAGCAAGTAAGTAACATGTTGAATTCCAATGAGTTGTTTGAATACGAAACAAATATGGTGATTACAAAATAGTGAGACTAATGTTCATTTTTCATGCACATCGTGAGTAATGAACGGTGCTTATAAATGTCTTGTTTTTGTATATGAGATAATTAACCTTTCATAAGATGTTGTTGAAGTGATTTTTGAGATAGAAAAATCATTGAAAACTTGTATAGAAGGAGTGCAGAAACTTCATGAAAAGTTGATTTGAGTATGCTCTGTTTTTGTTGTTGATATACATGAATTTCTTTGGGTGTTCAGAGATGAACTGAAATGAATGTAGAGTTAAGGACGGATTAAGTGAGTTCGTGATATAGAGAGGATTAAAATGATAAGTTTTAGATGAAGTAAGGGTGTTGATGGAGAGGAAGAGAATGTAGAAAAATAAAAATGTGTAGAAAACATGATGAAGGTACGTGAGTGATAGGTTACATTTTTAATGTTTGTGAACAATCATAGATTGTGATTTATTTGTGAATAAATTTAACTGAATGGGAGTCAAAATGAAGAGAAAATGATAGACATAAGTTAGAAATGGTAGATTAAGCAAAGCAGAGGAAGGAGAGAAGAAAAATCTGCAATTCATGAATCTGGAGAAGAAACTGCATGATCATGACATTGGTGATGCATCTCGCAGTGCACTATTGTGTACAAGCACGATCGTGACATTGCGCTATCGACTGGGATTGCACGATCGTGACAGTGAAGGCATACTGATATATTGACATTTTTGAACATCCTTCACTCTTTTAGCCATAACTTCTTCTGCCGATCTCAAAATGACGTGAAATTTAAACCAATAAACTCGTCACACATTGTTCTTTCTCTCCACCAAAATTTATTTATATATGAATTCATATGGAAAAGATTGAGTGATAAGTTTAGGATGAAAATGATGAAGTGAGCTAGAATTTCTTAAATGAGTGATTTCACTGAACAGTCATCAGTGTTTTGGCCATATATTGATATGTAGATATCCAAATGAGATGATTTATGATTTAGATTAAACTAGAGACATATTAATACAAATATCTTAAGAAATCCAATTTTAATTCTGTCTCTAAGAGTTTCAAAATTTGACTTGAAGTTGAGTACAGAGTACTGTTATAGTTTAAGAACAGTCCAAAGTATTTGGAGTATAACTTTTAGAATACTGAATCTAATTGTATGATCTTGGTGTAGTTAGAAACTTAAGACGTAGAGAAACATAGGTTTAGAAGAAAGTATTGCCTAAATATTCCATTTTCCTTGTCTTAATGACCATGCAAAATTGATCCAAAAATATAAGAAAAGCTGGAATGATTGATTAATGATGTTATAACTTAGTGAATGAATTGTTGATATCAAAGTACCAAAGGCATGAGTATAATGGGAATGAAGTTGTTCATATGATAGTAGTTGTGATTCGAAAGAGAAGAAATTTATGTATTAAGTAAAGGTGAATGAGAATTTGATATTATGAGAGCATATGCTGCTAGAAAAGAAATGACGAGTAATTGAATTATGATATTAGAATAATCAATGTTCTTGAGGTGTAAACCTAAGAATAAGTTTGACACATACAAATGATAATATTGGATTGATCAAGAGAAGTGATTTAAGAAACATACCCGGAATAGTCAAATTGAACATGCATTATACATGAAACATATACATATGTGTACAATTGTAATGTGCAATGTACATATCGCATAATGTTGATATACAGGATAAAATGTCCACATCCAGACGTTTCCAGATCATGAAAGCTAATGCTAATCTAGAGCGTACTGTGAGTTGACCTAGATTGTCTTACTTTAAATGATTGCATTGTTTAAATTTATGAAATGAATTATATGCAATGTGAATGTGTTGATTCCAGACATTAAATGTCCGAGGAGTTTGATGCATGAATATCATAATGGAAGTGCTTCTTGTATGTGAATTTGACGAAATAAGTGATACTCAACTTGATTATTGAATGGCAGACCAAGTTCCGAAAAAAATGTGAGTGTGCATATGAATGAAATAAGTGATTCTCAACGTATATATTGAATGCCGGACCAAGATCCGATGACATTTATAAATGATAATGCGATAGTGAATATGACTATACAATATTGAGCACTTTTGATTGAATGAATAAATATGATGCATTTTATTACATGAATGCATGAAAGATAAAGGCAGTTGTGACCGGAGTCGCAAGTAAAAAGAGCTTAAAGCTCAGAATATAACAAGAGCCTCTAGCTTAGTTGTTAATATACCCGGCATCCATAAGGGATATAAGACATTGGCCTTGTCTGGCAATCAGCTGATGGCATTAGTTGTTAGCTGATTCTATCAGCTGATTTGACCACCAGATTGTATTAGTTGTTTGTCATTTAATGTTTGGTAAAATTAGCTGTTTAGTATTAGTTATTTATGTGTAAAATGACTTATGAGGACATGACTTTAAAATTTTTTTAAGGGTATAAATATTATATATCTTAGTATTTCGTTGAATATACTTATAAAAATTTAGATGACCAACTTTAATTTCACATTCTGGTGCCCAAATTGTAGCACGTCAAGTCCTCTTTCCAATGGTCTTTGAATCACCTGATTCCGAGTTGTATAGCCAAAGTTATGGTTGTTTCGGCAAAGTGATGCAGATCATGCCTTGAATTTTCTGCACTTCGAACTTAAACACAAAAGCATAAAAAACGCAAAGGAAATAACACACAAAAATATAAAACAACAGAAAGCAATAAAATACTTGGGTTGCCTCCCAAGAAGCGCTTTTCTTTAACGTCTTTGGCTAGACGTTTTTTGCTTCTTCAAGCCTCAATGAGCTGAATGGTTGCCATCCCCTTATCGACTTCGCCTCCTAGATATAGCTTTAAGCATTGTCCATTCACCTTAAATGAATGTGTAGAATTAAGAGGTGAAATTTCAATGGCTCCATGGGGGAAAACTTCCAATACTCGAAACGGCCCGGACCATCGAGACTTCAATTTTCCCGGAAAGAGATTGAGTCTAGA
>JANITX010178786.1:0-11890 GCA_027564395.1 Erythroxylum ulei
ATTGGTAGCAGTGATTTTTGCCTTAAAGATTTGGAGACATTATCTGTATGGGGTTTAGACAAAGATTTTTACTGACCATGAAAGTCTTAAGTACTTACTGAGTCGGAAAGAACTGAATTTGAGATAGAGAAGGTGGATTGAGTTGCTTAAGGATTATGATTTGTTGATTAAGTACCATCCAGGCAAGTCAAATTTCGTAGCGGATGCCTTGAGTAGGAAATCATCAATAGCACATGTTCAGACAGTTTATCTGCCGTTATTGGAAGAGATGGCTAAGCTTAGGATAAGTTTGAAGCAGGAGGAACCTGATTGTATTATTGCTACCTTCAGAGTGAGACCGATACTTAGAGAGAAGGTTAGGGAGATACAGGCATAGGATGCAAATTTCAGTAAGCTCTAAGAAGAAATTCAGAATAGCAAGAAATCTGAAGTGGTAGTGAGGGAAGATGGACTTATGATGGTAGGGAACAGGTTTTGTATCCCAAATGTCAAGGAGGCGAAGGATGAGATACTGGATGAGGCACACAATGCACCTTATGCCATGCATCTCGGTAGCACCAGAATGTACAGAGACCTAAAAGAGCATTTCTAGTGGAAAGGCATGAAGAGGGATGTAGCAAAATATGCAAGTAAGTGTCTAGTGTGTCAGCAAGTCAAGGCTGAACACCAGGCACGTTCAGGCAAGTTAAGGCCATTGTCCATTCCTGAGTGGAAGTGGCAAAAGGTGACTATGGATTTTCTGATGGGTTTGCCCAAGACCAGTAGAAAGCAGGATGCAATATAGGTTATTGTTGATTGTTTGACGAAGTTAGCCCATTTTCTGGTAGTTAAATAGACTAATTCTCTGCATGTGCTAGTTTCTGATAGAGATCCTCGATTTACTTCGAGATTCTGGGGAAGCTTATAAGAGGCTTTGGGAACTAAGTTGAGTTTCAGCACTACTTTTCATCCTCAAACAGATGGTCAATCAGATGGTCAAAGGAGCTTGGGATGAGCATTTTCCATTGGTTGAATTTGTTTACAATAATTCGTACCATTCAAGCATTCAGATGGGTCCTTATGAAGCACTGTATGGGAGGCGATGTAGAACTCCTATATGCTGGGATGAAGAAGGAGAAAGGAGACTAATAGGATCAGAATTGATTCAGATGACAGTTGTCGAGGTCAAGTTAGTTAAGCAAAGGCTTAAAGCGGCTCAGGATAGAATGAAAAGCTATAGTGATGCATACCGAAAGGAAATGGAGTATGAAGTCGGTGAGAAAGTCTTCCTTAAGACATCTCCTCGGAAAGGAGTCATGAGATTTGGCAAGAAGGGCAAGTTGAGCCCAAGATATGTGGGTCCTTATGAAATTCTTAAGAGGATTGGACCATTAGCCTATAGGTTGGCACTGCCTCCGAAATTATCACAGATTCATGATGTCTTTCATGTTTCCATGTTGAGGAGATATAGATCAGATCCCTCTCACATCTTTCAAACCACTGAGGTTCAATTAAGAGATGATCTAACTTATGAGGAGACTCTAGTGGAGATCTTGGATACTAAAGAGAAGGTCCTCAGGAACAAGACAGTTCAACTAGTAAAAGTCCTATGGAGAAACAATTCTGTAGAAGAGGCCACGTGGGAGCCCTTGGAAGCTATGAAGTAGAAGTATCCATACCTCTTCAATGATGTAGGTAAGAATTTCGAGGACGAAATTTTTTTAAGAGGGCGAGAAATGTTAGCCCCCAAATGTTTTTTTTTAGGCAACAAGATTTCAAGTATTGAGATACATGTTATGTGGGTTTGGTTTGGTCCATTCTGTGTGTCAAGTGCACTTTGACTATAGGCTTCTCTCGCCTGCCCGCTAGTGGCATGAAGCTCCTTTATGGACTCCCTCATGTTTACGACTACACGAAACCACTATGTGGGATTACGTTAGTTCGTTCTGTTCACGACTACACAGGATCCTTTTTGGGAAAATGTGCTAGTTTGTTCTGTTTACGGACCTTCCAAACCATTTGGGTGTGTTTATATGTTCATGATTTATACACAAGAGTGATGCATACCTAATTTGCATTATTGAGAATTTGGTTGAGAATTTTAGAAATATGTTTTTGGTGATTAAATTATGAATTTTTTTTACAATGGCAATAAGTGTTCAACAATTTTGTTTGCTACTGGTTATAAAATTGTTACCCACTAGCTTTAAGCTCACCCCCTATTTCCCTCCCATCTCCAGGTCACGAGCTAGAGATCGAGTGAAAAAGAATCGAGGCATCACTCCAAAATTTGCATCTTTTGTGTTTTAAGCTAGAATTGTAACTACAAAGCTTTAGTTGTATTTTGAGTAAATTACTATTCATGTAACTTTTTGTATTTTGGCATTTTGAGATATTGATGTATTGTGGCTGAAAATGCCCACTAAAGCTTTGTCAAAACTCTTATGTTTTGATGTTAAAGAAGTATGTTTGTGTTTTGCCGATAATATTCCAAAATTTGTACTTTGCATTTTCAAGTTTTTTTTGTAAGGGTGAGAATTTGTGTTCTGGCTTGGACGGAAATACTATATTGATCTAGGCTGAATTGGATGAAGTTGCCTTCTTGAAAGTTGTAGATTATGTTTCCAGCTTTCCAATGATATATAGTATGAAATTTTTGGACATCGGAGTTGATAGATATGATTACTAGAAGTTAGGATGCTGTTTGGGAAGAAAATGTCGAACAACCACGTTTTCGTGGAATTTTGACCCTTTTTGAGACTGAAATTGTTTTTAAGTACTTCATGAAGTTATAGAGCTTTCTTTTAGCTTTCCATTGATATCAAATTTGCGAATTTTGGAGTTCTGGGTCAAAAGTAATGAATTGTGGAAGTTACGATGTTAGAAGAAGAAAATCCCAGGAGGCAGGCCTCCCGGCCGTCTCACGAGCGCACGCCTCGTGGTCGCAAGTGTGACACGGCCGATTTTCGTTTTTCCTCCCCTGACCCGAACTCTCTCAACTCTTTTGGCCATAACTTTTTCGTCCAACCTCTGATTGATCTAATTTTTGAAGCGTTGGATTCCTAAGACATTCTTATACCTCTCCATAAAAATTTACAACTTTTGATAGTAATTTCAAAAATATGGATTGAATCAAAGTGAGAGGATCGGTTAAAAGAGTATGAGTTGGATATTTTTCTGAACAGGCTTCAATATTTTAGTGATATCTTGATCTGTAGAGCTCCAATTGAGTTGATTCTTGTTTCTAAACAAACTAGAGACATGTAGCTACAACTTATCTGAAGGAATAGAATTTCAATTTAGGCCCTAAGATGTTCAATTTCTGGAATGAATTTGGGTGTAGTATTCAGTCTCGGTTTAATTTTAGCCTAAAAGTGTTTTGGCCATAACTTACTTATTTCTGAACCAAATTGAGCGTTTTTGGTGTTGTTAGAGACTTAAGACAATGGGGAACAAATGTTGTGAAGAAGTATTATTGAAATTACTTTTTTAGCTATCCCAAAATCTGTTCGGAAGTAAGTGAGAAGAGTTCATTTTTTAGGTTTGACTTGGTATGGGCACATCATCCTTGTGGGATGCGCATCCAGATGTCACATAGGACATCGGGCACGTGACTCGCAAGGGTGGGGTCCCAACATTTCTTATACTAAAACAATGTTCTGTGCTCAACTTCCATCCAAAATTTGATATTCTTAGAGACTGAATTAAAACTCGATTTCATCAAAGAATTTGTAGCCCTAACTCTCTAATTTAACCCAAAATAAGAATCATCTTGCTTAGATAACTAGAGCAAAATTTATGGCTAAAACACCGAAGCACACTCAGTGAAAATGTTTCAATTACATTTTCCAACTTTTAACTTCCAACATTTCACATATAACCCATCTTGTATCCAAACCATCTTTTCTATTTCATTTAAAATTCAAAAATTCTCCTTTTCTCTACGCATGAATAATTGCCAACAATTCCTCATTTAATAGTTCTAACTTCCAAGAAAAGTTCGGGGCCAACATGTTTCTTGCAGAACTACTAGGTTTACCCCCAAAAAGGGGGACGGAGTTTACATAGACCTTATTCCAGGTACTACTCCTACATCAATTCCTCCATATAGGATGGCACCTGTAGACTGAAGAATTTAAAACCCAGTTACAAGAGTTGTTAGATAAGGGATTCATTAGGCCTAGTGTGTCAACTTGGGGAGCTCCGGTATTGTTTGTAAAGAAAAAGGATGGAACTTTAAGATTGTGTATTGATTATCAGCAGTTGAATCGGATAATAGTTAAGAATAAATACCCATTGCCGAGGATTGATGATTTGTTTGATTAGTTACAGGGAGCTCAAGTGTTCACAAAGTTAGACTTGAGATTGGGATATTATCAGTTGAAAATAGCTAAGGCTGATGTATCGAAGAGTGCGTTTAGAACAAGATATGGGCACTTTGAGTTTTTTGTAATGTAGTTTGAATTGACTAATGTCTCAGCAGCTTTTATGGCTTTGATGAATAAGGTATTTCAACCTTATTTAGATCATCTTGTGATTGTATTTATTGATGAAATTTTGGTGTACTCAAAGTGTAGAGAAGATCACTCTGCATATTTGAGATTGGTTGTCCAGATAATGAGGGAGAAATAGTTATATGCCAAGTTCAGTAAGTTTGAATTTTGGCTTGATCAAGTAGTATTCCTGGGTTACATATTGTCTAGATAGGGTATTCAGGTAGACCCAAAGAAAGTAGAAGCAGTGATGAAGTGGGAGGATCTGAGGAATGTGTTTGAGATCCAGAGTTTCCTTGGGTTAGCTGGTTATTACAGAAAGTTTGTCGAGGGGTTTTCACTTATCTCAACCTCTTTGAAAAAACTTCTGAGAAAGAATATGCCTTTCAGATAGAATGATGATTGTCAGAGGAGTTTTTAGGAGTTAAAGTATCGGATAACTACAGCACCGGTGTTAGCTATTCCATCTGGCTCTGAAGGTTATGTTGTGTACAGTGATGCGTCACACTAGGGTTTAGAATGTGTATTGATGCAGCGCGGCAAAGTAATAGCATATGCATCGAGATAGTTGAGGTCTCATGAGTTTAATTATCTAATACATGGTCTAGAACTTGCTGCAGTAGTATTTGCCTTGAAGATTTGAAGACACTATTTGTATGGAGAAACTTTTTAGGTGTTCACTGATCATAAAAGTTTGAAGTATGTATTGAGCCAGAAAGAGTTGAATATGAGACAGAGGAGATGGATAGAATTGTTGAAATATTATGATTATACAATTAAGTATCATCCTATCAAAGCTAATGTGGTAGCTGATGCATTAAGTGGGAAGTCCAATAGCAGTGTGGCTTAAGTACAGTTATTGAGGTTATCGAGCCTAGCTCCTTTAAGAGCACTGAATTTTGAATTGAGTTTTGGTAGAATGAAACATTGATAACTACATTGAAGTTGAGAACTATATTATAAGAAAGAATCAAAGAGGCTCAGAAAAGAGATCCAAAATTAGTAAAGTTAATTGAGAAGTTGAAAGTGAATCTGGATTCTGAATTTGAAGTGAGAGATGATACATTATGGCTAAAGCAAAGATTATGTGTACCTGATGTTAATGATTTGAGGAAAGAGATTTTGGAGAAAACACATGTAGCAGCTTATACTATGCATCCTGGTACTACCAAGATGTATAATACGCTGAAACAACATTTCTGGTGGCTTGGACTAAAGAAGCAAGTAGCAGAGTTCGTTTCTAAATGTATAACTTGCCAGTAGGTTAAGGCTGAGCATCAGGCTCCAGTTGGAAAATTACATTCGTTACCTATTCCGGAATGGAAATGAGAATGAATCACTATGGATTTTATTATGGGTTTGTCGAGGACTCCGAGGCAACGTGATGCCATTTGGGTCATTGTTGATAGACTGACCAAATCGGCTCATTTCTCGCCAGTGAGAGAAAATTATTCACTAAATCAGTTAGCTCAGAGATATGTGAATGAAGTTGTAAGATTACATGAGGTTTCAATGTCCATTGTATTGGATAGGGATCTTAGATTTACCTCAAGATTTTAGGGTAGCTTACAAATAGCTTTAGGTACAAAACTGAATTTCAGTACCGCATTTCATCCTTAGATAGATGGTCAGAGTGAGAGGATGATCAAGACTGTTGAGGATATGCTCAGAGCTTGTGTTCTAGAGTTTCAAGGAGCATGGGATTAGTATGTAGCTTTGATTGAGTTTGCTTATAATAATCAGTATCACAGTAATATCAGTATGGCTCCATACGAGGCGTTGTACGGAAGAAAGTGCCGTTTGCCTTTATATTGGGATGAAGAGGGTCTAAGAATTGTTAAAGGCCCATAATTGATTTAGGATACTGTTGACAAGGTGAAATTGATTCGTACTAGAATTAAAGCAGCACAAGATAGATAGAAAAGTTATGTGGATTAGTACAGAAGAGATATGGAGTATTAGATGGGAGATAGAGTATTTTTGAGAGTATCACCTTGGCGAGGTGTGCTGAGGTTCGGTAAGAAAATTAAGTTAAGCTCGAGGTATGCAGGTCCATTTGAGATAATCGAAAGAATTGGACCATTAGCTTATAAGTTAGCCTTACCTTCTGAAATGGCTCAGATACATACATGATTCATGTGAGTATGCTTAGGCAGCATCGGTCGGATCCAACTAATGTGATACTGACTCAGGAGATTGAAGTCTCTAGTAATCTGAGTTATATTGAAGAACTAGTTAAAATAATTGGTTATCAGAATAAACAACTAAGAAACCGAGTGATCCCATTAGTGAAAGTCCTTTGGAACAATCATTTGAGTGAGGAAGCCATATGGGAGACAGAGGAGCATATGAGAAATCAGTACCCCTACCTATCTGACCATTCAAGTAAGAATTTTGAGGACGAAATTTTCTTTTAGGAAGGGAGAATTGTAACATCCTGATACCTATGTTAAGGCTAGAATAGTGAATTATGAGAAAGTACTGAGAATTTAGGAAAATGCATAACAAGCTTAAGCTAATTATGACATGCACATTTTTTAACATTAATATATTTGTACATGCATTCATTGACATTTTCCAAGTATAATTGAGTTACTAATGCGATTAAAATATGAATTTTGGATTATTTATGGTAAAAATTTATTTGGAGAATATTATGATTATTTCAAAATTTTTGGTGAATTTTAGGAAAAATATTAAAATTTGGACCAATTCTAGTCTGACATATGGATTGATTAAATATTGACAAATGGTTTACATGTATGGTGACATATGGAAGTATGGAATAGTGACACATGTAATACATGCAAGATAGCCACGTAGTCTTGTTTTGAGTAAAGAAAGGTTACTGTATCTCGTTTGTTCTTCATTGAAATCACCAAAACACTCTTTTGGTTATTCATCACCGAATAGCAAATTGTTATTCTTTTTATGTGAAATTGATTCCCTCTCATTGCTGGAACTATAGCTGAATCTAGTAAGTAACTTTAATGATGTTTTATGGTGTAAATACATACATGCATGAGTTTGGTTTGAGAAGTGTAGTTTCGGTGATGAATGAATTAGATGATGGATTTGTTAAATAGGAATTGTTCAAAAATAGTATGAAATAGATTCTGGTTTGGATATGCAAAAAAATTCACATAAGTTGTTGTAGGAATATTTACACTCTTTTTTGGTTTAGATAAATACGTACATGATTTGTTTTCACTGTTGGTGTGCTTGAATCTATGGAGTGCTTATATAAATGAACTAAAGTGAGTTTGATAATAAGGAATGAGGATTTGGTGAGATCTTAATATAGAAAGGAGTTAAATGAAGTGAAAGTGTAAATGAAATTGAAAAGAAATGCATAAGGTGAAAGATAGAAAAGTGCAGAAAAATGGAAAACTACAGTAGAGAGAGGGAGTGTATATGAAGTTGGGATTTTTTTATGTTTGAAGCGCAAGTTTGAATCAGATTTGTTTAGAGTTATATTGGGTATAGAAATGCATAATAGATGAGTTAGGAGTGGAAAAACTGGAAAATAAAAAGAAAAGAAGAGAAGAAGACGAATAAAACGCAGTAAAGTTTGCCGTGGCCAACTCTCCTTGGTTCGTCGCAGCTAACTTGAAAGATTTCCTCTCTGGAAAAGTTCGTCGTGGCCAACTTTCCCTGCACAACTTTAACATGCTTCAGTATTTTGACCATATCTTGCTTTGTAGTTATCTAAATGGGATAATTTTTGATTTGGATTAAACTAGAGAATAGGACTACAAATTTTCTAAAGAGATCGAATTTTAATTATATCTATAAGAATTTCAAAATTTGATTTGAAGTTGAATACAGAATACAGTTATAGTTCAAAGAATAGTCCGACGTAAATTGAGTATAACTTTTGGAATACTAAATCAAATTGTATGATCTTGGTGTCATTAGAAACTTAAGACATTGAAGAATAATCTTCTAGAAGGAAGCATTGCCTAATTGTGTCAATTACCTTATCAGAATGATCATGCAAATTTGACCTGAAAGCATGTTGTTAGAAAAATCTGAAATGATCAACTGGGTTATGAAATTAGTTTCACATTGTTTTATTATGGTCCAAACCCTAAGTATAAATTATATCTTTGAGGGTTTTGACATATGAATGAAATGGTGATAAGGATCACGATAAGATACCCAGGACTGTCATTGAACATTGTCTATACATAGATGTGCATAAAGAAATACTTCTACATTTGTCCAAAAGTGTGATATATGTAAATGTGTTTTGTATGATATAGAGTAGCACATTGGATGCTAGTCAGACATTTCTGGACCATCTAGGCAATAACATATTGGAGCGTACTGTGAGTCAACTTAGATAAATTTTTCCTAGGATTGATTGAATATGTTTAACTTCCAAATATTAACTGTTTGTGATTTGTTTATGAATTCTGAACTTAAGGTCCGAGGAGTTTAATATTTGGGAATATATTGGAAGTGTTTCGATTGCTTTGACAATTATAAATGATATTTGAATGCTCAACGAAAGTTGAATGCTGACCTTAGGTCCGATGACTATGAGATTCTGACTGTTCATCATATGTGACTGTTATACATGGCATATTCTATATTTGATGCATTTCATAAAATGCATGCTCAGATAAAGGCGCTGTGATCAGAGTAGCCAGTTTGATAAAGCTGTAAGCTCAGTATTTTGAACGTAGAGCTTTGCTCTGTGACGTGTAGAGCTTTTCTCTATAAATTTTGTTCTAACTGAGCCTAATGGGCCAGTATCTGTATTTATATGTGAAAGGCACTCGGTCACAACAGTAATAACGAAAATGGTGTCTCATATGCATCTTTATTTATATATATTTGGTCTAATTCACGTTGATTACATGATATGCCATGATAATGTGAGTATTTGGATTATTCATGATCTAGATGAATATATGTGAAATATGTGATTTTGTGTATTTGACCTTGGTGAAATCATCAATGATGGTTCACTCATTAAGTTCGCAAAACACATAAAAATTGTAATGTGGCTTTTTAGGTTCGAGACAGGAGACTTATTTCTTAGACTAGATTAAAGGAACATTTTGGACTAAGTTATAGCTTAGAGGTCTGTCAGCTGACATCAGAATTGTTGTAATTTTTTATTTTGCGATTTTTTTGTTTAGAACTTGTATAAAGATTGTAAAATACAGTGCGAGCTTTTTTCAATTAATGCAAAGATTCATTTTTTAAATTTTGATGATTTTAATTATGTTAGATGATGCCATGTGTAAGTTGGATATGTGTTTTGCTCTAACATACCATTATCATCGGATATGTACTTGAATGTCCTTGGATGTTCGGGTATATACTCTATGGCAGTGGGATGTTGCATCTTCAAATAAGAGTTTCCACCTTTGAATTTCCAAACATCTTTTGACAATATTTACATTAAATCTTCTCTATTATGTTCATTGATCTAGTTTTGTTGAAGTGATTCTAAACTCCACTAATTAATAAGCCCGCTCCTTTAACATGATTTGTTTCTTCACTTGGTACTAGATTAAAAGTCTCACAAGTATAATTTTTGATACCAGATTACAACTCTCCACTAATATACTCATTCATCTGAAACAATAAATATATATGACTATATTAGTTATCATAAATATTTACATGTATATGTACACTTTGATAAGCATTTAACAATCAAAATGATGATAAATCTAGTAAGTTTATTATTATTTCATTCTAAATGCATGAAATTTTGTAATAAGTTCTTTGATTAATAAAAGCTTTGGTAATGATAAGTTTAAATTTTTGGTTACCTGTTTGAATATGATATTTAATATTGCAGTCATCTATGTGACATTACTATATATTCAAACTCATGCACAAACTTAATCATGGATCTTATAACATTCATAGTTTCAAAGTAATTGTACTATATCAATTCAGAATTTGCATGACTATGCATTAATGTTCACATAATTAAATCAACTATGTGCTATCATATTATGTCCCTCACACTTAGTCAATTATGGATAAGTGTGAGGGTCATAATATACAATAATTAAGTAATAACATTTAACAAGTAAGACCTGAAATTTAAAATGTAATTTAAATGTTTATTATACTCAAAAGCATTAGCCTTCAAAAAAAAGGGTAATAGAATAGCATAATCATTATCAATCCATCAAACATATATTAGAAATAAGAAAAAAATTATTGCATTAATAAAATTACTACTATTTATGTCATTTACCCTTTTAAAAGTTTGAAAAAGGATTAATTGTCAATGTTAAGGGAAGCTTATGAGAAAGGACTGTTCATATTTCTTGTTATTGCCAAAGTTAACATTATCACATAGGATTTTCAAAAGTTGGTCCAATAACCTTTTTTTTCATCTATAGAGATCCCTTCTACCATATGAAATAATATAATTAGTTAATAAATGACTTTTGGAACTCTTATGTTAATGAATTAGTACCCTCAAAACATTTTCCCTTGTAAAGAAAAATAGAGCGGTGGGAAACTTATAACAGCTTGCTCACATAAATTTAGCTAAAAGGTTTGAATCGAATTTCATTGCAAAAGTATATAACTAATGTTACAAAAGTTGTGTGAAAGACAAGGTGAAGGATATGTTAGATTTCATTTATCAATTAGTTAATTGACCTTGTCAATTGGATATTACGTTTTCTTCATCTATTTATATGCTAAATTAAATTCTTGGAATCTTATATATGACAACTAACCATAAACATACAATACCATAAATCCCATAGAATAATAACAAAAAAACAAGTATTACAAGTATCTAAAGAAAAATATCATGCCAAAAGTGCATCAATAGATCACAGACCTCATTGCAAGTCAAAGAAGATTGGAGAAATGGGATGGGAAGGAACAACTAAAAGCCATCACTTGGAAATGCTCATTCTCTCATCCTTCAAGTTTTTCTAACCTATTATTAACTAGACTTTTATTTATTCCATTTGGTTGGTAGGTAACATTAACCAATTCACCAATTGTTTAAACATCCTTTTTAGAAAATTACTTGAAATGATTGATAAATGAAAGAATTTTCACTTGATTGCTTTTGTATTCCAAATAGTCACACTCAATCATTTTTATAGCATTAAAGGTGATAAATAAGTTATTAAAGTTGCCTAGTATTTATATCAACTAATAAAAGTGATATGGGATGGATAAGTGATATTTGAAGTACCATTGAATTAAGTCTCACCTTATAAAACTTCCAAATTGCGAATTGGAGAGAATACTTCACAAACTAACCTATAGAGCTAGGCACGAGGAGAGGCAGATGGGAGAAGAGGAAAATGCGAGGAGAGGTAGACGGTATTGGGGTAGTGGCATTGCAACATCCCACTACCATAAAGCAAATACCCGAATACCCTGAGGGCATCCAAGTACATACCTCATGATAATGG
>JANITX010178793.1:0-11889 GCA_027564395.1 Erythroxylum ulei
CTAACATCATTACTTTGAGAAAAATACATTTGTGTGTTTAGTTTTTATTGTCTACAGATCACAAATGGAGCAATCTATGATTTATGGAAGGCATGTTGATTTCGATTCTTTAAAGAAGAACTACATGGACATTGAACAAAAAATTGATGCAGTAGGATGGAAAAATTTCTTTTAGGTTCGTGAAACAATCTATCTGAATGAAGTATATGAGTTTTGGAAGAATGCAAAAGTGGTAGACGATACCTTAGTATCAATGGTGGATAGTTTGTCGGGTATTGTGACACTAGAGTTAATCGAGAAAGTTAATGAATGTCTATGTGTTGGAGCAAAGCTGTCTCATAATATAAGATGGATGACTCAAGTCAATGTAGAAAAAGCACATATCAGTTGACAACTTTATGGAAGTAGTGACCCAAAGGAAAAGAAGGCGTTAACTCTTGTTCCGAAGGCTAGGGTTCTACATGTGCTACTTTTTCAATGTGTTCTACCAAGAATAGGCTCAAAGAATGTTGTGAAGACGATAGATGAACAATGCTTGTTTAATCTACTCAACCATCAACCTATAAATCTTTCACGCTTAATTTTAAGTTACATGATTAAGTCGAAGAGAGATTTTAATGCCTTACTGTATGGTATGCTGCTAACAAGGATCTTTAGAGATTCTAGAATCCTTCTTGATAGAGGAAACAAAACGAAGATGAATATAAAAAGCATCATTAATGCATCAACTGTCTGTAGAATGGGTTTGAAGAATCAAGAAAAGGAGGATATAGATTCTATGGAAAAAGCAAGGATTGAGGGGGAGCGTATTGTCAGAAGCAGCTTGAGTGAAAATGTTACACCCGCAAGGAAGAAAAAACCTAAATCCATTGGAAGAATATATATAGAAGAAAAGAAGAATAAATCGTCATATGAATCAATAAAAGCTAAGACGATTTCACATAAAGAAGAAAGTCAGGTGAAACAGTCTGTTAAATAAGTGTCGTTAAAAAGAAAGGGGGAGACATTTCATTTCGAGAAATCCAAACAATCAAGAAGGTCACCAAGATTATTAACCTTGCGACAACAAGAACAGAAGAAAGGGAAAGGTTTGACTCTTGGTGAAGATTTATGAAAGACAGAAAAAGCACCACAAGCTACTAGATCTTTGGTCTCAATTTTGCAAGATCAGCCAGTAAAATCGACTAAAGAAATAGAAATTAAGAGGAAGTTGGTGTTTGAAAGGAAGAAACCTCAACAACAACCTCCTTCTAGACTGGTAGAAGAAGTAAGAAGCTGAAGACCAGTCAGAAAAAGAATACTTCAACTGATGTTCAATAAAAGACAAAGCCAGTTGAACACATTTCAGCACATTATAATCCTTCTCAACTTATCAGAAAAGAGGATTTAAGACTAAAGGTGATTGAAGAATCTGTACCTGTTAGAAGTAGAAGCTCAATTATTATAAGATAACCTTTGAAAAGGTTAGTCAAGGTACAAGTTGAACCAATACTGGTCAATAATCGATCAATACATCTGTTAAACCATGGAGAGAAAAGACTATATGGTGTTTTGCGAGATGAAAAGTCAGAACCATATCTAATGCAGATGACCAAGGAGCGATATACTATTTACCCAATCATAAACAAAACAGTGATCAAGATTGTACCAGATATACATCCAAGACCTTCAAACATTGTACGCAATAAAGACAAAGGGAAAAAGAAGATGTATCTAGAAGGAAATACAGATGATCTTACAGAAGATCAGATACAAGAAGTTGTGAGGACATAGATGAGGCATGCAATATAGCTTAACTTAGAGGAATTTATGTTTCACATCATATTTCAAAACCATCAGGAAGTTAGTGTGGATGCTTTACCACAGATGCAACTTTCCAAGTAGTTGGAAGAGTGTCAAAAGTACAGTATAGAACTATCAGGGTTGAAGGTATTAGTTTCAATTTAGAGACTTTTGTGCATCTAATCCTGCACTTTAAACCTTTGAGTTTTATATCTTCAATGAAAGATGTACTATACCTTCTTAGAAAACCAGTTCCAAAACTTCCTAGACTTGATGACCTTGATCTCCTAGAAGGAAAACAATTTCTCAAACCTCCTGTTATCAAAATCATAGAATTAGATGTTTTACCTTCAGAAACATCTGTTGCTACAAACTTACTTCCACCAAGAACACCTCAACAGGATTCTACTATTGTTTTGGAAAAAGTTAGTCACACACAGCAGGGAAGTCAGGAAGCCTTAGTAAAGGAAATTGAAGAAATTCATGCTGAGGTTGATGATCTGGGTGACTTAGTTGGTGATCTACATGAGGAAGTAGCTCATCCATGAGTTTCTATTGAAGAAGACCTCAAGTTGATCTGCACTGATATGCAACGAATGTTTTCTTAAATCATGAAGCATCTTCAGTAAAGTTTTTTTATTAATAACAAATAGGGGGAGAAGAGCAGAAGTAGAAGAATGATAGTACATGGGGAGACTAGAGTCAAGAAAAAGAAGATAGTATTGACAACAAGTTTTTTTCACATGTGTATATCTTTTGTTGTCTTCTTATTCACTATCTAAATAATATACGTTTACTCACTTTTATCTTTCGAAAATTATGATTATTTGTTATCATCAAAAGGGGGAGATTGTTAAGTTAAGAAGACTTCACGTCTTTCAATTTTGGTGACAATCAAATAAAAATAATATTAGAAATAAATGAATTGTTTTGATAAGTGTGTTAAGCGTGTAGCAAAAATACAGAAGAAGTGGAAAATATAGAAGAAGTGGAAAACACAGAAGAAGCAAAAACATAGAAGAAGTGAAAAATATAGAAGAAGCGAAAAACATAGAAGAAGTAAAAATATAGAAGAAGAAAAAAAACACAGAAGAAGTAGAAAATATAGAAGAAGCGGAAACAGAAGAAGCGGAAAACACAGAAGAAGTGAAAAAACACAGAAGAAGCAAAAAATACAAAAGAAGTGGAAAACACAGAAGAAGTGGAAAACATAGAAGAAGTGAAAAACACAGAAGAAGCAAAAAAAACAGAAGAAGCAAAAGCACAGAAGAAATGGAAAATACAGAAGAAGTGAAAACACAGAAGAAGTGAAATATAAAAGAAACGCAAAACACAGACGATATAGAGATGAAGATACTCTAGTACGTCGGACAGTTAGTCAATTGGAGTTAGTTACAAAACTCAACTGAATAATGGTTTCTACAAGAAATAAGAAGCAGTTATCAAGAAGTAGTTGGAGACTTAGGCTATAAATACTAGTCGTAGTCGAAGACTGAATAACTTTGAACTTTCAATTTTTAGCTTTCAAGTTATTACATACATAGAAAAATTCTGTATTCAAAGTGCGATACACAAGAGCAAACTCTACTATAACAAAAAGCTCACAATATCTTTCTATTGAGAGAAAGAAGAGGCTAAGAGCCTGAAGAGGCTAAGATAGTAAAAGAATACTTTGTGTAAGAGACTTGAAACGGCTTTGAAAGAGAGGAAAGAACACTTGTAAGTTTGGAGAAGTATAGTGAAATCTCATACGAACTCTGAAGATTGGACATAACCCAAGGTTTGGAGTGAACCAATATAAAATCACAGTGTCTACCTTCTAACCTTTTACTTTAATTTCTCTTGTTCTTAAACAAGTATATAGAAGTTATTTGCAATTTAACCACGTAGCTATTTTGTATAACATTTTTGGTATTCATTTAATAGTTTGAAAAAATTCTTTTCAAGACATATCAAAGGGTTTTGTATTCACGAAAAGAATACACAATTCAACCCCCCTTCTTGTGCATTATGTATATTATACGTGAATTCTATAATAATAAGTGATTTACTTCAATACATACATATATATATATATATATATATATATATGCATATGCTCGAATTTGTGATTAATTGCCAATGGTTATAAATATATTAGCCACTGAGCTGTGTAGCTCAACCAACTATTCCCTCCTCAGGTGCAGAACAAGAAGATAAGCGATCCTTGCAAGGCACATTGGAAACTTCGAGATAACCACATTTAGTAATTAAGTTAGTTCGATTACTTTTGAGTAGCTTTAGTAGCATATCGAATATAAGCATTCGATTGTATCATGTGTATTTGTATTTTTGGTATTAAGCCAACGGAGTGTCTTTTGATGTGTAAATAAAGTTTTTCAAACTCTTTTGCTTTAGTAATGAAATGAAGAATTGAAGAAGTTTTGGTTGTGAAGGTTCATAGTTAACATCTTTGTTAAAATGGTTGTGTTGAAAGAATCGTATGAATTTATGTATGTTTGGTGTTGAATGTTGGTGGTTTGGGTTTGTTCAAAGGTTTCACCGCGGTGAGGCCCAGAGTATGCCTCGGCGAACCTTTATCGAAGGGTTTTGCACTAAATTTAGTGACTTCACCCAGCAAGGCTAGACTTTTGCTGCAGCGAACCTGCCATCGCTGACGCTGATATTTCTTACCAGTTGAGTGGTTCGACCGTGTCTTTCGCACGATCTCTCCCGATCGCCCCAAATGGGCGCTTTGGGATTGGGAACGAGACCCGACCCCAACATGTTAAAATCTCACATTGGTTGGGAAGGAGAACAAACACTCTTTATAAGGGTGTAGATACCTTCCTCTTGTAGACGCATTTTTCATGCCCTAACGCATCGGATCCCATCAGAACTCTGAAGTTAAACGTGCTTAGGCAAGAGTAGTACCAGGATGGGTGACCTCCTGAGAAGTCCTGCAGGAGTAGTGTCCTAAAGCGGCCTACATGCTGGAAAAGCAAAACCGTAAGGGTTCAGACCACGAGCTATTTAAAAAGGCCCAAAGTGTGTAGACCAGAGCAACTTAAAAAGGCCCAAAGCAGACAATATCTGCAAGCGGGTGGCTTGAGCTATTACAAATTACCTATTGAATTACAAGAATTCAAGCGTAATGATATGCCCGCCTCTAAATATCTTTAGCCAAGGCAGATGAACTCAAAGTTGCAGGTAAGCCACTTACACCTGCTGATTTTAATGCGATTATATATCGTAATATTGGTGTTGAATCTCACACAATTATCACTACTCTGAATCTCCGTCCTAGCCCTGTCTCGTTTCATGAGTTGCACGGGCAATCAGTTGCCCATGAGAATTTGTTGCAAGGCCTTCATAATCCATAGGCTAATATAGTTCTCAAGAATTCCACTTAATCAGTCACTCCTACTCCTTCCTATTCATTACTTAGACCACACAATGGAGGCAAAAATGGGTATTGAAACAACAACCAGCAGCGACCTCGGGGTCCCTGCCAAATTTACGAAAAAGGGAATCACACAGCTGCCACTTGCCACAACAGATATGGGCCTCGGAATGCGCCGTCTTTCAGTGGCTATCAGCCATGCAATTTTGGACCCCACTACAATTTTCCACAAGCCAATTATGTTCACTCTCCCTATGGTTATCAAGCTCCATAAATGCCACCTTAATTTCAGCAAGCTTGGTATCTTGACACGGCTGCCAACTGCCACATCACCCCTGATGTTCAGGTGCTAACGACTGCTCAAGGTTATAATGGGAACGACAGTCTTCATGTTGGTAATGGTTAGGGCTTACAGATTACTCATATTGGTAATGATTAGATTCATTCTAAAACTGATACCTTACATTTACATCAAGTACGTTGCATTCCAAAAATTGTTAAAATCCTATTGTCAGTGCAAAAATTTACTGCTGATAACACTTGCTTCTTTGAATTTTACATTCCGTTACATTTTGTTATTAAGGATCAGGTGACAAAGAGAGTGTTGATGCAAGGACCCAGTGAGGACGGAGTGTACAAGTTGCAACCAGTTAAGCAGGCCTTGGTAGCTGAGGTCGCGTCGCTTGATGAGTGGCATACTAGGCTCGGTCATCCTAATATTAAGAAGCTTCAAACTTTGGTTCAAAATAAAAGCATTTTTAGTAATTCTTCTAAGCTGAGTCCATATTCTAGTTATCTATTAGGAAAAATGTCTAGAATTCCTTTAGTTGTTGTTGAACACAAGAGTCATTTTCCATTTGATATTGTTCATTCAGATGTTTAGGGGCCATCTCCTACTCTTTCATTTAATGGTCACAAGTATATGGTTTTGTTTGTTGATGATTTTTTCAGATACGCTTGGGTGTATTTTTTGAAAAATAAAAGTGAGGTTTATGGCATTTTCTTGCAATTTAAAAATTCATTGACAGATAATTTCAAGCAAAAATTCGATCCTTCCATTCTGATTGGGGAGGTGAATACCAAAAATTAAATGCATATTTTAAACAAGTTGGTATTCATCACATAATTGCTTGCCCATATACTTATGAGCAAAATGGAACGATTGAGCGAAAAATTTGTCATTTAATTGATACTACATTAACTTTACTAGCTCATGCATATTTACCTTTAAAGTTTTGGAATTTTGCATTAGAACAAAGTGCCTTTTTGATTAATATATTATCGAGTTATTTTCCCTCCAAACAGTCTCTTTTTTAGATTTTGTATAAGAAAAATTCAAACTATTTACAACTCAAGCCGTTTGGTTGTGCGATTTTTCCATGGCTCAGCCGTATCAAGCTCATAAATTTTCTTTTGGAGCAATTATGTGTGTTAATCTTGGACTCAGTCCAAATCATGTTGCTTATAGATGCTTTGACAAGAAAATAGGTTGACTTTATTATGCTCGTCATGTAAAATTCAATGAACAAAATTTTCCATATGCTAATTTTGTTACTCCTTCATCAAGTGCCATGCCTATACAAGCTCCTTGGCTCAACATTACCACTATTGTGCACTCCAATTCGGGTCCTACATTAACCACCTCATCAGGTATGAGTCCTAATCCTTCTTCAACTCCTTGTTTTTCTCCTCCAATTCTCATTCTAAATAAATCACCTACATCTGCCAACTCATCTAAGTCATTGCCTAATCCTTCAACCTCACCAGAAACACCTAAATCATGATAATTTTCATCTCCTCATCAACAAGGTCAAACCAAATTACCCTTATCCAAATCTCTTACAACCAACTTTCTAGAAACACATCAACCTCAAACTTCATCTCCATATTGTTCTAGCTTCATGCTCACCTCTCATTTTATCTTCTCCTCATGTCCTAACCTGCAACACTTCCTTATTTACATCCTCTCCTGGATTAAATCTTTTGGTTGATCTTACCTAATACAATCCACCCAAACTGAACACACAACCCTTAGCCAACCTAAAAACCACTCCAATATGAAGCCGTGTAATGGAACTTAGGCCCATTACCAAAAACAAATGGCAAGCTCACCTAACCCACACCAAATCGAATTATCTTACCCAAGAACCAAAAACTATAACACAGGCAAAATCAGTTTTAGAATGGCACAGGGATATGCAGGATGAAATCAATGCATTGATTGAGAACCAAACATGGAGATTAGTTACCCGACCTTCAAACAGAAACATTATTGGCAACAAGTGGGTGTTTTGAATCAAACGACATCCCGATGATAGTATTCAACGGTATAAGGCTCGGTTAGTGGCCAAAGGTTATGCTCAACAAGAAGGTGTGGACTATCAAGAAACTTTTTCTCTTGTAATTAAATTTACTACTGTCCACACTATTTTATCATTATCTACTATTCATGGATGGACTGTTAGACAAATTGATATCTCCAATGCTTTCCTTTATGGTCACTTAGAGGATGAAATATACATGGAGCAACCGACAGGCTTCCAACATACACAATTTCCCAACCATGTCTGTCGATTTCAGAGATCATTAACTTGTTCTGATGATACTAAGCTTGATTGGTTTCTTCAGTCTATTAAACAAGTGTTTCCTGTCAAGGATATGGGCCCTCTGCATTTTTTCTTAGGAATTCAAGTCCTTTGTCAGCCCATAGGCTTAGTCCTCACTCAGCAAAAATATTTGGAGGATCTTCTTTGTGAGACCAATATGCTTACTTCCAAACCGTGTGTTACACCAAGCCATGGGTTCTCTTCATCTGCAACCTGAGCAATTTCGTCAAATTTTTGGTTCTCTTTAGTATTTGACTCTCACCAGGCTTGACATTGCCTTTCCTGTCAATAAGTTAGCTCAATTCATGCACAGTCCAACTAATATTCACTGGCAAGCAGTCAAGCGTCTCCTTCTCTATCTTTGTGGAACTGCTTCTCTTAGTCTTACTTTCACCAAACGGTCTAGTATTCAGCTTTAGGCCTTTTCTGATAATGATTGGGTTGGCTATTCGGATGATTGTCGGTCCACTAGTGGGTATTTGGTCTACATGGGTGACAATCTTATTTCATGGTCCTCAAAGAAGCAACCAACAGTTGCCCGCTCCTCCACTGAATCCAAATATAAGGCCATTAGTAATGCCACGCAGAAATTATGTGGTTGGGTTCACTGCTTCATGAAATTGGTTTTCCTCGTGCTCTTTTTGCGCAACTCTAGTGCGACAACATTGGTGTTGTATATTTGATGGCAAATCCTATCTTTCATGGGTGAACGAAACATGTGGAGTTAGATTACCATTTTGTACGTGAAGAAGGCAAGCTGGGTCGTCTCACGGTCAAATTCATCTCTAGTGCCGATCAGCTAGTTGATAGTCTTACCAAACCACTAGGCACCCGGCTGTTTCACCATTTTCGAGACAAGCTTTGCCTTCATCCTACTCTGGCTTCAACTTGCGGGGTGTGTAAGGGAATGTAAAATTCTGTTTTTATTGTTTAATATATACCCAGTACATTAGATGTATATTAGGTGTATATTTAGTCATATATTTGTATTATGTTACTTGTTAATTATCTCATTTAGCCTGTAACCCTTGGTATAATATCTTGTATATTTGCCTTTCACATTAATGAGAATTACAAAAAATTTCCCTCATCTTCTATTCCTCTCAAACCCTAATCTCCATACGTACAATCCAGTTTCTTAAATTCATGTTCATGATCAACATCTTACTCGATTGAATCTTCACCTGTTTTTTTGCGTGAAACTTCTGATACATTAACTTGAATAAAACCGTGAACTCATCGAGAAACAAAGGCAACCTGTGAAAAGTTCAGGAAATATAACTGAAGAGCTTCAGCAGAAAAATGAATGAAACAAGCAACTGATCCGTGATGTTTATATTCAGATTTCCTTCTTTTTCGGGTTGTTAACGTCGAGAACTTAAAACAGCGTGCAGTTGGTTTCTCGGTCGGAGTCCCAAAATTTTAGGACATAATCCACATATTTGACATGATGTCAGGTGCTTGGAGGTATTTGTGCATGACAATTGCAACCAAGCCCACAAGCAAAGCAATTACTATGGTTGGTTTCATAACTGAACCAATCCGCCAAACCTTGCTGCTGCTGCAGCTTGGTGGTTTGACCAACGTAATTCCGTTGCTACATTCTCCTGCAGACAGTGGTTTCGATGCAGTGTGGTCAGCAACGTTATTATGGTCCTCTGTCCTCGGTTTTGCTACTTCTTTTTCTTGACTTGGCTGAGACAATACGGTTGGTTGATCTTGAGTAGAGGGTAAGAGTGATGGTGCCCTTTTAGGCATGACCACATAAAGAATGCTATTAGTCATATTTGCATGGATTTCGTTGGTTTTGCAGTCTTTTGAAACCCTTATTTCTTTCCGGAAACAGCTCCCTCTGCCTTCGTCCAGGAGACGTTCTCCGCTGACTACTATGATCCCAAGATTGGTAAGTTGAATCCTCACTTGATCCCTCTTAAAACCTTCATGAAGAAGATAACAGGAAAACAATTAGCAGCAACACATTCATGCATGTAATTCACATAAAATCGCAGGCAACTAGATTTAATTCTTAGATATGGAGCTACCCCTTAAATAATGAGGGAAATTCAATCCTGCCCTTAACTTCTGAAGGCGACTTTAGTACTACTATACTAGAAAAATGACGAAGTTCTTTCGATTAGAAAAAGGTAACAAACTTCTATTTTATATACAAAAATAAGTTCTGATAAATATAAGATCATGGTGATACCGTGGACATGGAGTTCGATAATGTCTTGTTCCTCCCCTCTTTGCCACTTGCAGAATGGTTCAAATTCTTCATAACCAGGATTGACGGCCATTAAATGTGTATGTTGGTTGTTGCTTCTCTTCTCTTTCTTGGTGGCGGGTATTAAATATTACAGAATTAAACCCAAGGAGGGCTATGCCTCTCTCCCTGTTCCTATTCTTTATATAAGTGAATATGTAGGTGGTCTAAAGGTTGCTTTGGGGATACCTCTTGAAATTAAAAGAGTTATTCTTCCTTGTGCATGCATGGAAGGATTTCATAAGTTGATATCTATGTCTTCAAGAATTGTTTTTCTTCACAACATCCTTCGGATTTGGTGGATCATAGACATAGGAAATGCTTATTCTCTCTTCTCACCTATGGCTATTTCTCCATATTTTGCGTAAGCAATATCACCGTATAGAATTCCAACAAAAGCAAAAGTAAAGGTATAGGCTTCTTCCGTCTATGCCTTTGGGATCTGAAAAAGCTAATCAAAAGCATTGGAACTATTAGATTCTTTGCCAAACTACAATCACGTTGCCTTCATATTTCATCACCAGGCAAACACAAATAAGTTACCTTTGAAGATAAAAGAGGTAATGAACATTAAAGTAATTTCATAATCACGTTATGCGAAGGTGAAAATTTAACAAAAGAACATAAAATTAGTTGCTTTGTGCACACTAGTAAGTACTCATTAATTTACAAAATGACAAACTACATGCACTTATGTATGAGTGACTATTCCTTTTCAGAAAGATTTGTATACCAATGAAAGGATCACGTGAAAGGTCATTGTCTGATAAGACTGTTGGAAAATTTTGAAAATATTGAACAATAATTAATTACTTTTTTGTTTTAATAAATTTAAGATTAAGTAAATCGAATTTGATCCAAGTAAAAGTTAATAAAGTAGCCCGATAAATGATTTGAATTAATGAGCTAAAGTTTGACGAAAAAATAGACCATAATCAGTGTGGGTTGGACCTGTATTGGTCCTGTAATGGAAAAACCGATATGGAAGCTATATCTATAAGGTTAAGGTCTTTTGCAGCTGCTTAAGTAATTTGTGACCATTTAGATTCTCTGACCCGTCAAGAGGTTCACGTGTTAATAAAGTTGCAAAAAAACGTTAATGATGTTCCGATCATCGACTTTCGTGAAGGTCGTCGAGAAAGCATATTTGTTTCGTCTTCAAAAAGCTCATTAAAAGTCATGGAATCAAAATTTGGTATTTTTCATGTTTTTGTCATTCATTCTTTTTCATGTTCGATCTTGGATGCATAACTGAGGCTTATATTATGCGTTACATATGGTATCAAAACAATTACGTGATCGAATGAATGAAAACAAATGTTTTTCAATTTTTCTCCATATGAAACTCAAAGAAAACCAATTCGTTTTTCAGTGTTTTCTTGCATATATCGTTGCTTAAGTACAGTGTTGTATGTGTTTAGCATTGAAAAACTAGGTTAAAATGAGCTTCGGAGGTCGAAAATTGACATGAAACTCATTGAGAAAATGTCAGGTACCCGTAGTGACTGGCGTTGCACGCGCTAGATAGCTATTGACACGTGGCACTATAGGGAGCGCCATATGGTTGATTATGAGATGCACGTGCCAAAGGAGGTGTGCACGTAAAGTGCGTGCTCCACACATGCTATACAATGTAGGCGTGTGAGTGCATGTTTGGCGAGTGCAGAGTGCGTGTAGAGTGCGTTTGTGATGGGCCCGTACATTGCACTGCTCTTGACACCCACCCATGTTGGGACCCGACCTCGGAAGCCGGACCCCAACCGAAAACGAAAACGAAATCGATCGAATCGACTCGGAAGGCATAAACCAAAGAACGGAGTCGAAGCAAACAAATCAAAAGCAAACGTATCGAAAAC
>JANITX010178822.1:0-11885 GCA_027564395.1 Erythroxylum ulei
AAAATACATTAGCCCCTGATCTACTGTCCTATCATGACGGCAACACTGAGTTGGTTCATCCTTTCTCAATTCATGGAGGCATTCTCTATTTTCACAGCCGCATTGTTGTCAGTTCTACTTCTCCTTTGAAAGCTGATATTTTACGTGAATTCCATTCTACTTCGAGTGCAGGCCACCCGGGAATAGATAGGACTTTTCGTCGTATTGCGGCTGTCTTTTACTGGAGGAACATGCGCAGAGATGTTCGTTTATTTGTCGAGGCTTGTGAGGTGTGTCAGGCGACTAAATATTCCACCAAAAAACCAGCAGGGCTCCTTCAACCTTTACCAATACCGCAGAGAGTTTGGGACGCAATTACTATGGATTTCATCATCAGCCTCCCATTGTCACGAGGTTACAACGTCATCATGGTTGTGGTCGACAGGTTAAGTAAGTATGCACACTTTGGAGCCCTTTCTAGATCATTTGATGCTCAAAAAGTTACCGACTTGTTTGTGGATGTGGTTATCAAACATCATGGATTTCCTATGTCGATAGTCACGGATCGTGATTCAGTGTTCTTGAGTGCATTTTGGAATGAGCTTTTTCGGCTCAGCGGGACTTCTTTATACCGCAGTACCGCCTACCACCCTCAATCGGATGGTCAAACGAAAGTCAAGAACGGATCGCTGGAACAATATCTGCATGCCTTTACACATTCTCGTCCGACTAAGTGGTCTTTCTTCTTGTCTTGGGCAGAATTAGCACTGAATACTACATACCATGAGGGACTCCAGATATCTCCTTTTCAAGCCTTATATGGACGCGAACCTCCCTCTCTACTGCCTTATGGATCTTCAGTGAGTCCCAATGCTTTAGTTCATGAAATTTTGACGGAACGTACCCAGCTATTAAAGGACCTTCGACAGAATTTACTTCAGGCCCAACAACGCATGACCTCTCAAGCTAATCGTCATCGCCGTGATGTTGTTTATGCTGTGGGTGATTGGGTTTTGCTTAAACTCCAGCCGTACCGTCAACATTCAGTGTCTAGACCTCCATCGGCAAAATTGAGTCGCAGGTATTATGGTCCCTTTAAAGTGGTGGAGCGCATCGGTGAAGTTGCCTATCGTTTGGTTTTGCCTGTAAATTCTCGTATACATAATGTGTTTCATGTTTCATTATTGAAACCTTATGTATCCCATGCTCTTGTTCCTGTGGAGTCTTCCTTCCCTGCAGAATTTATAGACGGCAAACCAGTGCAGCAGCCTGATCGCGCAATTTCTTCTCGGACTATCATGGTTAACGGTACTCCTCAGGATGAATGGTTGGTCTGCTGGTCAGAGGGGTTTGAATCAGATGTTTCCTGGGAGCCTGTTTCCGTTTTAGCTACTTGTTTTCCATCATTACAACTTGAGGACAAGTTGGATGTTCGAGGGGAGGCTAATGATACGTTAAATCCGCACAAATCAGTTGCAACCGAACGTCCGAGAAGGGAGCATCTAGTGCCACTACGTTACAGAGACTAGTTGGTGATAATTAGTTATTTTATTTTTGTTATTTCTTAAAAATACATGTAAAACGTGTTCCGCATAGTATCGAACACCTTCTTGAATCGGCAGGTTGTAGTGTGGTTGTCTATTTATAGACAACTTCTCTATCAATACAAATCATATCACATTAGTCAAAAGCTATCTTCTCCAGTTATATCGCTAACAAATTCTATACTGCTATCACGTTAAGTTCTGTTACTACAAACATTGTTATCATTGGTGCTTTCATTGAGAGCTCCCCTTGATTCTTATCATGGTGGACAAAGACAAAAACAAGGAACCTATGGCAGATTCGTCTGTCACACAAAAATTGGAAGACTCCTTGTTGGCGCAGCAACTTTCGTTCGAAGGTCACATACAAGAATGGGAGTCCCGATTTCAACAATTGCAGGCACAACTGGAGCAAGCTTTTGACCTCCTCAAACTTCAGGCAGCTACTACGGATAAATTGCTTGCACAGGGCACGCCATCCAGAAATCTTTCGGTCGAACCTAACCCCCGTTATCGACCGCCTACATTTCGCGAGACTGCTCAAGGCTCTCAGGGTGTGGCTTCGTCGGATCAGCCAAAGATGAGAATTGAACCACCGAAGTTTAATGGCACAGATGCTGCTAGTTAGGTGTTTAAGGTACAAGACTATTTTGAGTATTACAATACTCCTGAGCATGAACGTTTACAGTTAGTCGGTATGTTTTTTGAGTCTCCGGCATCGGATTGGTTTCGTTATCAACGTATAAATAACTTAATCGATTCTTGGGCTGAATTTCTAACGCGTGTTAAGCAGCGTTTTGATCCGGAGTTTTATAAAGATTATCTCGGATTGTTGTCCAAATTACAGCAAAAGACATCTGTGTCGTCTTATATTTCTGAGTTTGAATCTTTGCTCAATAAAGTGAAGGATGTCTCTGAGACTTCCCTGATTTCCATCTTTCGCTTGGGTTTAAAACCTCGCATCCAAAGCAAACTACATCTTCGGAATCCGGTTACACTCCAACAAGCTTTTGCTATGGCTCAGGAACTTTCGGTTAACCACATTGAAGCCTTTGCATCCACTTCTTTGACACGGCCGTGGCAATCTTTCCCTAGATCGCAGAATATTCCAGTGAACCCGCCTCTTCCATTGACGTCTGGCAATGTATCCGGTATAAAGCAGCCTATTGGACCTTCTCTTCCACGACGGTTATCCTTGGCCGAACGTGAAGAACGCTCTCGGAAAGGCTTATCTTGGAATTGCGAGGAACGTTATAGCCCGGGACATAAATGTGCTAAAAGGTTCAATGCATTATTGATGATTGACGGTGATTGTGCGGATGAGTCTCAGACCCAGGAGGAAGAATTGGAGCCGTACGTGGACGATGATCCTTCTGCTATTCTTTCTATGGCTAGTGTTATTAGCCCCAAATCTTTACGTATTGGGGGAAGCATCATGGATCTTCCAGTTCAAGTTCTTGTCGACGGCGGAAGCACCCATAATTTTGTTTAACCTCGTATTGTCGAAAAACTGAAGCTACCACTTGAAGCGATAACTCCTTTTCGGGTTATGGTTGGAAACGGAGCTACTCTTCGTTGTGAACATAAGTGCCCGAATGTACACTTGGACCTGCAAGGACACTCTTTCATACTTGATTTATTTGTCCTACGCATTCATGATCCTGATGTTGTGTTAGGGATACAGTGGCTTCAGGAATTAGGGGATATTAACCATAATTATGCATCCTTAACTATGAAGTTTGTTTACCATAATCAACCTTTAGTGTTGTAGGGCAACGTTGGATCTCCACGCCAGATTTCTTACCATGCGTTGCAAGCTTTGATGGAGTCCGAAAATTATCTTTTTTGTTTGGAAGTACAACTTGTGGCAGCTTCATCTCTTTCCTTCGAATATGCAACTGATCAGTCATTATTTCCAAATTCTCTGCCTTCGGTTATTCAGATAGTGTTGAACAAATTTGCGGCGGTATTTCAACTACCCTCGGGGTTGCCTCCTTCGCGGCCATGGGATCATAGAAATCATTTAAAACAAGGCTCTCACCCAGTTAACGTTCGGCCATACCGCTATCCGTATTTTCAGAAAACCAAAATCGAGAGATTGGTCAAGGAAATGTTGGACGATGGGATCATACAAATAAGTACTAGTCCGTACTCTTCTCCAGTTCTCCTTGTTAAGAAGAAAGATGGCACATTCAGATTCTGCGTGGATTATCGGGCCTTGAATGCTTTGACGCTTGCTGATAAATTTCCGATTCCTACTGCAGAGGAGTTGTTCGATGAATTGGCCAATGCGAGGTACTTTACAAAATTGGATTTACGCTTTGGGTACCACCAAATTCGAATGCACCCGACGGACATCTCAAAAACAGCTTTCCGGAATCACGTCGGTCATTATGAATTCCTCGTTATGCCTTTCGGCCTTACTAATGCACCATCTACCTTTCAGGCCACGATGAATCACATCTTTGCTTCATGCCTTCGCAAATTCGTCATTGTTTTTTTTTGACGACATTTTGGTGTATAGTTTGTCTCTGGAGTTGCATGCGGACCATCTCGCACAAGCATTGCAGCTTATTTTGGACAATATTTTCTATGTTAAGTTGTCCAAATGCACTTTTGCAGCTACAGAGGTTGATTACCTCGGTCACCAAGTATCTCACGGCGAGCTGCGAGCTGACCCTTCCAAACTGGAAGCAATGCGGACATGGCCACTGCCGAAATCCCTGAAGCAATTGCGTGGGTTTTTGGGCCTTACGGGATATTACCGCAAGTTCATCCACCATTACGCCGTCTTAGTAGCCCCACTCACTCACTTGTTGAAAAAAGATAAATTTCAATGGAGCAACCAAGCCACTGATGCATTCGAGACTTTAAAGTCTGTGATGATGTCTCCCCCAGTGTTAAAACTACCTCACTTTGATCTTCCATTCGTGGTAGAGACAGATGCCAGTGATGTGGCCATAGGAGCAGTTCTCATTCAGGAAGGACATCCCTTAGCTTTTTTCAGTAAAAAATTGGGCATCCGGCGGCAAGGTAGCTCCGCATATCATCGTGAGTTATATGCCATTGTGGAAGCAGTCCAAAAATGGCGTCAATACTTGTTGGGAAGAGAATTTGTCATCCGCACCGACCAAAAAAGTCTCAAGGAATTACTCTCTCAGGTAATCCAAACACCCAACCAACAATTTTATGTTCGGAAGTTGATGGGCTATAAATTTATGATTGAATACAAGTCGGGAAGTACTAATAAATTTGTCGATGCCCTCTCGCGTCGGGAGATGTCCGAGGTTCCTCCGGCTCATCTTTTCACCATTTTCGCTCAACCATTTCCTGATTTGCTAAATCAAATACGAGCTGAAAATACATTAGCCCCTGATCTGATGTCCTATCATGACGGCAGCACTGAGTTGGTTCATCCTTTCTCAATTCATGGAGGCATTCTCTATTTTCACAGCCGCATTGTTGTCAATTCTACTTCTCCTTTGAAAGCTGATATTTTACGTGAATTCCATTCTACTCCGAGTGCAGGCCACCCGGGAATAGATAGGACTTTTCGTCGTATTACGGCTGTCTTTTACTGGAGGAACATGCGCAGAGATGTTCGTTTATTTGTCGAGGCTTGTGAGGTGTGTCTATTGTTGTTATCTATCTATCATGTACAAAACTAAAGAGTGTAAACGGAATTATTAAAGAAAGAATGAAAGAACAGCAGGAGAACTAGAGAGAGAAAGACTGAAAACGAAAACAAAAGACTAAGGAGCAGAAAACATTGAGAGAGAAAGTTAGTGAGAGAGACAGAATGAAAACAGGGGTAAACAGAGGAGTTTGAGAACTCAGCGAAAACTGAGATTTCATTTAATGAATTGTGTTCTTCAACTTTAGTAATTGATTGTACATTTATAGCAACTCATTCTTGCTAACTGTCATCTAACTAATTGTAACTAACATTTCTTGAATTTCTTGAATTCCTTACGAAGCTGCGTGGCATGTATGGATGTTTTTCTTCTGTCTGAATTTTCTGAGACACATATCCTACATTCTCCTCCTTGGATCAGAAATTTATCTTCTGAACTCTCAGTAAACTCCTCAACTGCTCAAATCGAGAGACATGAAAACTTTTTGTAAACAAATCCGCTACTTGTTCTTCTGAAATTAAGCACTTTCGTATGCTTGACTCTTTCATCTCCTTGGTACTCTTCTTTTAAGAAGTCCCAGATTTTTTTTGTTGAATCCATCTTCATGATTCTTGTAAAAATGGAAGGAGCTAACGTTTGATACAAACACGATCGGGCTCGAGCTTTCTTAGTGATCCTCTCCCTCAATCACCTCAGCTGAGGTATGCTTGCATCCTCTGCCGGCACATCAACTACGTAATCATCTTCAACAGGTTCCCACAGATCTTGTCCCTGCATATATACTTCCATTTTGATTTCCCGGACAGCATATCCTTCACCATTAAACACTGGAGGCTGCAGGCCCCTACGTAAGTTCTCAGCTATCTCCGATGAATTCCTCTAAATCACAGCGCTCCAATGACTCACCAACGTCGGATTTTCAAGAAAGCTCCTCACTCAATCATACACTCACAAGTCCCTCAAGAAATAAACGCTCTGATATCATTTTGTAGTTGTTATCTATTGATCATACGAAAACAAAAGACTAAGAAGCAGAAAACGTTGAGAGAGAAAGTTAGTGAAAGAGACGGAATGAAAACAGGGATGAACAGAAGAGTTTGAGACTTCAGCGAAAACTGATATTTCATTCAATGAATTGTGTTCTACAATTTTAGTAATTGATTGTACATTTACAACAACTCATTCTCGCTAACTGTCATCTAACTAATTGTAACTAATATTTCTTGAATTTCTTACGAAATTGCGTGGCATGTATGGATGTCTTTCTTCTGTCTGAAATTTCTGAGACACATATCCTACACATCCCCTCTTGACAAGCTTTTAATGGTACGGTGCTAGAAGGAGAAAGGCCAAGTGGTAGCAGTCACTGGTGATCGTACGAATGATGCTCCTGCTCTAAAGGAATCAGATATTGGGCTTTCCATGGGAATTCAAGGGACAGAGGTCGCGAAAGAAAGTTCAGATATCATCATCTTAGATGATTTCACTTCTGTAGTGACAGTTTTGCGGTGGGGAAGGTGCCACTACAGCAACATTCAGAAATTCCTTCAATTTCGGGTCACTGTTAATATTGCTGCCCTCGTCATCAACTTTGTAGCTGCTATTTCTTCTGGTAAGGTACCTCTAACTGCAGTCCAGCTATTATGGTGAATCTGATTATGGACACCTTGGGACCCCTGGCCTTGGCCACTGAGCAGCCGACCGACAACCTCATGATAAAGCCACCCGTAGGTAGATCCGAACCACTGATCACCAAAATAATGTGGAGGAATCTTATTGCTCAGCCCTGTTGCAATCTTACTGACCCTACAGTTCATAGGAAAGTCTATCTTTAGTGTTGATGACAAGGTAAAAGATATTAGGGTGTTCTATATTGTCTAGACATGAAAATATTAAAGAGGTTATAAGTGGTAAGGATCAACTATCCAAACAACTAGTTCTAGTTATTTGGACAATAGTTGACCCAAGCTCAATTCTTATTAATAGGCTTTACACTCTACTCATATTAAAAATTTAAAATGGTATCAGAGCAGATTTGACCTGGATTATTAATTTCTCGGTTGTCCGTTTGGATGTTCATTCCCAACGGCCCGGTCTGGTTTCTACTACGTATATTTCAAGTGACAACTGGATGTTCAGCCCTAGTTGCACTTGAGGGGTAGCGTTAGAGTGCCCCATATTGTTTAGACATAAAAATGTTAAAGGGGTTATAAGTAGTAAGGATCAACTATCCAAACAACTAGTTCTAGTTATTTGGACAATAGTTGACCCAAGCCCAATTCTTATTAATGGACTCTACACTTTACCCCTATTAAAAATTTAACAAAAGACACCCTCATTTTCAATGCTTTCGTTTTCTGCCAAGTTTTTAACGAGTTCAATGCAAGAAATCTGGAGAAGAAAAACGTCTTCAAGGGGATACACAAGAACAAGTTGTTCTTAGGGATCACTGGAATCACCATAGTTCTTCAAGTGTTGATGGTGGAACTTCTCGAGAGGTTTGCCAGTACCGAAAGGCTAAACTTGGGCCAATGGGGTGCTTGCATTGGCATTGCGGCAGTGTCTTGGCCAATTGGTTTTCTCATGAAATGCATTCCAGTTTCTGTCAAGCAGCTCCCAGCGCAAAGCTCTTTAAGATCCTGAATGATATGCATATAAGAGTATTTATCTTTAGCTTTGTCTAGTTCCCTTATATTTTTCACAACTTACAGGAAGATATTTCAGAGTTCAACTCAAGTATTTGTAAATATTGAACCTAGTAGCTAGTTTCACTTCGTGAAGAAGATATTACACGCTTTCAGTGTCACTTTTTTTCTAAGCTAGCTTTCAACTCTTGTTGCCATAAAACAACAAATGATTTCATGGCTAAGCCCACATTTGTAATTTCTGTTGCTTCAACTTCTCCCTCCTTAATCTAAGCTCGTCAAGTGTGAAGTACCTAGCAACAATTATTTCAGTACCTATCCCACATCTGGTTTCAAGTTTTGTCATATTTAGATTTACTTATGTACCACACCACAACGTTTTCTTCCCATTGATGACATTCAGATTGCCAAAGAGGCCCACTCACTTGTAGTTTACCATAATGACTTAATTGACAAGAAATACCATAAATAAAATATCCTATTAAACTATTAGAATTATCTAAACCGCGATTATCATTTTCTGAAAACAAACCTCTTAACAAAAATTCTTTATTAAGATCACAATATGTAAGATTAGAAAGACTTATTAGATTTACCAAACCCAGTAGAAGTTTAGAAAAATCTATTCAAATAATTGAACCAAAAATAATAAAAAAGGAAGAACTAGATCTAAATAAAGAAATAGTTATGATTAAAACTCAACTAACATAATTAATAGAACATCTTAAAAATACTTTATGAGTATTACTAAATAATTATCTGAATTATTAGATAAACAAACAAATATTAAAATTCAATTAAAAGAGATAATTACTATGACACAACCCCTAATAGAAAATAATCAAACGTATATGTGATTACAAAAGATTAATGACTTTAGCAAAATCCAAAAACTAATAGATAAGAATTATGAACAATTATTCAAAATATTATATCCAAAAAATGAAAAGTATTTTAATTTTTTAGAATTAGAATTGATTTTTAATTAAATTAAGAAAAATATTTTCTTAAATAATTAATAAAAATGTTTCTTAATCAAATTCATTTATTTCAATTTGATTGAGATTAATTAAATTCATTTTTTATTTAGTTAGAACATTATTATTCTATTATGTTTTCTCATTTATTTGAATAATAATTTTCTTGATTTATCATAAAATTATTTTTCTTAATTAAATTAGAAAGGTGTTCTTCTTTCTTAATTAAGAAAATAAGTTTTCTTTAATATTTTTTAAAATAGTTTTCTAATAATTAAGGAATAATTTTATAATTCATTTTGAAAAATTACATAATTTTCCTAACTCATTAAAAAATATATCTGAAGTTCAAAAATTTTTAGGACTATTAAATTATATATCTTATCATAAATTTCTTAAAGATTTAGCTAAATAAAGAATAAAGTTACAACTTAAATGTGTTAAGTCAAAATGACTTCACGATTAATATTTTGATGAAGGCCAAATAAAAATAATAGAAGAAAGTAAGACGAAGCTGTGGAGGAGAAAATAAGACGAAGCACAAGAGACAGAAAGTAAGACTCGAAAAGAAGACGAAGCGGAAGCGGAAAATAAGACGAAGCGAAGTCGAAAAAGAGACGAAAGAGAATAAGATGAAGCGAAGTCGAAAACGAAACGAAAGAGAATAAGATGAAGCAGAAGCAAAAACTAAGACCAAGACCTAATACCACGTCGGATAGTTAATTAGTCTAAGTTAGTTACAAAACTCAACTGAATATCTGTTTCTTCAAAGATCAAGAAATGAGAAGAAAGAAGCGGTTATCAAGAAGCAGTTGAAGATGAAGGCTATAAATACGAGTCGGAGTCGAATACTGTACAAGTTAGAGATTTTAAAAATTAGCAAATTCAAAGAGATTGTGAATCATTGTATTCATTGTGCTAAACTCTAGAGTTATATTGTCTGTAACAAAGTTCAAACATCTTTCAGTAGAAAGAATAAAAGCTGAAAGCCTGAAGAGGCTAGAGGAAAAGAATACTTGCTCTAAGAGACCTGAAGAGGCTCAGTGAAAAGAATACTTGTATCATTAAGAAGTATAGTGAAATCTCATAAAGGATTCTGAGGACTGGATGTAACCTACGGTTTAGGGTGAACAAGTATAAATATGTTGTGTCAGTTCCTACTCTCAACTCTCAGCTCTTATTTATATTATTTTATACAAGTACTTAGAAGCAAATTGCAATACTTTGTGAAACTGTTATTCAATAGTTTTGAAAAAGCAAGTATTTAAAAGACGTTTTTAAAAAAAGGATCGTATTCAAGAAAAAGTATGAGTGGAGGATGTCACTTCCTTGGCCACAACCTAGTTTCATGGTCAAGTAAGAGGCAAAGCTCAATTGCTCTATCAACTGCAGAAGCTGAGTATATGTCAGCCGCAAATTGCTGTTCACAGATATTGTGGATTAAATATCAGCTAGAAGACTACTCAGTACAAGAAGATGAAATCCCAATCTACTGTGACAACACAAGTGCTATCAACTTGTCGAAGAACCCTATACAACACTCGAGAGTCAAGCATATCGAAGTTAGACACTATTTTCTATGAGACTACATTCAGAGGAAGGTCGTGAGTCTTCAGTTTGTTGAGACGAACTATCAGTGGGCGGATATCTTCACTAAGCCATTGAGTGAAGAAAGATTCAAATAAATCAGACGAAAACTTAACATGGTAATGTTGAGTGATCAATTGTCTGACACGTCAGGACCCAGATAAAAAGTCGAAGAGTTAACGATAACGTTAATAGTAAGTTACATACACTAACTTTTGTCACAAGAAAGTTTTGGAGGAAAAGCTTCTCAAAGCCTTGAGAATACCACCTATTCTAGAACACTCTTGACATACCCTGACATCGACTTTTGAAGAACTCTCAACAATATTTCCATTACTTTGTTCCAATATCAAACCCTCTTTGCCCTCACTCTCAAACTCAGAAACCAACCTCACCTTGTGAAGAAATACAGTTGTGCATTCAGTTCATTGTTAACTACAGAAACAAATGGAGGCATCAATGACTAGTAGAAGAATCGTTGATTTTGAGTCTTTGAAGAAGGACCAGATGGATATTAAACCAGAGATTGTGGTAGCCGGATAGAAGAACTTCTTTCAAGTTCTTGAGACTGTCTACATGAATGAAGTATATGACTTTTGGAAGAATGTGGAATTAGAAAAAGATACACTAGTATCAATGGTAGATAGATTGTCGGTGATAATAACACTAAAATCGATCGAGAAGGCTACTGAGTGTCCAAGTGTTGGAGTAAAGCTTGCTTATAAGGCTAAATGGATGACTCAAGCTAACTTGGAGGAGATCCAGATTAACCAACAACTATATGGAAGTAATAACCTAAAGGAGAAGAAGGCATCAAGTCTTGTGCCAAAGGCTAGGGTTCTACACTCACTATTCTTTCACTGTGTTCTACAAAGAACAGGATCGAGGAATCTAGTGACGACGTTAGATGAGCAATGCCTGTTTTAGCTACTCAATCGCCAGCCCATAGATCTTCCATATCTTATCCTCCATTACATGGTAAAGTCGAAGAAAGACTCAACCATCCTACCGTATGGGATGATGCTGACAAGAATCTTTAGGGATTCTGGAATTCTCCGGGAGAGAGGAAATAGGATGAAGTTGAATATCAAAAGCGTCATCAATTCTACAACCATTAGTAGAATGGGCTTGAAGAATCTGGAAAGAGAAGAAACAGATTCTAAGACAATAGCAAGGATTGAGGGGGAGCGTGCGGTCAACAAAAGTCTGAGTGGAAAAGTAACTACCACAAGAAAATCAAAATCTCAATCCACTGGGAGAATGCCTACAGAAAGATTAAAGAAAGATTTTTCAAAAGGAAGAAAGCCAGGTGCGACAAACAGAGACACAAGTGACCTTGAAGAGAAAGGGTGAGGTACTCCTTTTGGAGGAACCCAAACAAGCTAAAAGGTCGCCTAGAGTACGAACTCTACGTCAACAAGAGGAGAAGAAAGGAAAAGAACTGACTCAAAGTTGAGACTCTGGAAAGAAATCACCTCAGGCAACCAGATCTTTAGTTTCAATTTTGAAGGAAGATTC
>JANITX010178877.1:0-11879 GCA_027564395.1 Erythroxylum ulei
TAGCATCAGCTAGACCTTCATACAACATATGCTTGAAGCCTTCGGTTTTCCAAACATGTTCATCCAAAGGATTATGGAATGTATCTCCACGACTTCCTTTTCGGTTCTTATAAATGGGTCCCCTTCCCCATACTTCAAAGCTGCACGAGGCCTCAGACAAGGAGATCCCATCTCCCCATACATCTTCATGCTTACCATGGAAGTGTTAAATGCTTACATTCATAAGGAGACAATCTCAAATCCCAACTTCAAATACCATTCTAAGTGTAAGAAGCTTAATCTCACTAACCTTTATTTTGTGAACGATCTTCTTTTATTTTGTAGGGCTGATCGGGAGTCTATTCTCTCTTATCTGCGTGCCCTTGATGCTTTCAAGACTGTGTCTAGTCTTCATATGAATCAAGACAAAATCCACTTCCTTCTTTCAAAAGGTGCAGCTCACCTGGAAAATCTAGTATTGGCGGCAACTGGAATGAGATCGCAGCAACCTCCTCTCTTATACCTTGGCCTTCCAATCTCCACAAAGTGTTTAAGCTTTGTTGAGTGCCGACCTTTATTAGACAAGATTCAGAAGCGTATTAAGTCTTGGGTGAACAAATCCCTTTCCTATGCGGGTAACCTTCAGCTTATCAAATCCATCCTCATTTCCTTGCATATTTATTGGAGCTCCCATATTTTCTTATCTCAAAGCATTATCAAAGAAATTGAAAGGATCTGTAGATCTTTCTTATGGATTCACTCTAATGGGAACCCTGGTGCTGCAAAGGTGAAATGGGCAGATATTAACTTTCCAAAAAAAGAAGGGGGCTTAAACATCTTTTCATCAAAACAGCTAATCACTCTTTAATACTCAAGCGATTCTGGTGGATATTGGAGGACAAGAAAAGCTTATAGATAAAATGGCTACATGTCTACTTCCTCAGGGGGAAGAGTATTTGGGCGATTAAACCGAAAGGTACTCATTCTTTCTTCCTCAACTAATTGCTTAAATTGCGAGATATTGTCAAATAGGATTGCTCTTGCGAAATTAAAAATGGTCATCAAATCTCCTTATGGTTTGATAACTGGTCTCGAAGGGGTCCTTTAATACACTTGATCCCTAGAGCTTCTTACTCCTTTTCTCTGCACACATGGATGCATGTCTTCATAGATGGCTCTACATGGAGATTTCCTCATAGCTTGCTGCCATTTTAGCCGAATTATCCCCCCAATCCGCAGGCCTCTGATATTTTCTTCTGGAAGGGTATACCTACTGGTAAGCTATCCAGCAGAGTTCTTTGTGATCTATTACGCAAGCATCGTTCCCCATTTACTTGGGCTCCTAAGGTATGGAACAAGCATCTCCCTTCACGGATATCCTTCATCTACTGGTTGGCCATACAAAACAAACTCTCTACAGCTGATCGTCTCCTATATATTCAAACCGACAAGAATTGCCCAATGTGCTCCTTGCATCTTGAATCTTGTGATCATCTCTTCTTTACATGTGATTTTAACAACTCGGTATGAAACCATATTACTGTCTTATGCGAGTGGAGAACGCCAGGTACCACTATCTTAGAGATAACAACTGGTCTCTCAGAACAGCAACCATTACGCCTTATTGTCTTGGGAGTATTTATCTACAGTCTATGGCAGGAGAGGAACCTTCGACGCTTCAAGACTCAAGCTTCCACTAAAGATGGTCTGATATCAATGTTAATAGAGGACATTCGTGAGATTCTGTTGACTATGCATTTATCTCAACGTTGCTGCCCCAGTATTTGTGCAACATTAAAGGTCCAGGCTTTCTTCGTGGGTCTTATGCCTAGCTTTGGATGAGGTTCCAAAGGAGCACCTAACATTGGATTTCTCTACTCATAATCTTCGGAGCTTTGTTGTTGTTATGTTCTCATTTCCTTGCTTTTTTGTATTAGCTATTTCCTGATCTCCTTGGACTATACCGTGTATTATTCTTTTATTATTAATAAATTCTCATTCTTAAAAAAAGTACTGTTTTTTTAAAATTCATTCTTGATTTCTTTTAGCTTCCTTACACATTTGAAAGATCCATAGCCTAGCCCCACTATATTATGCTTTAAGTTACACTTGATAGCCTCCTCGAAGCCTTCCACCTTCGTAATAAAATTCTTGAATCTAAAGGGTTATTTTGAGAGTGGTTAGATCATAAAGTGGAATGGAAATAGGTCATGCTTATCGTAAATTTTGAGAGTCAATGTGAATTAACCAGTGTTTGATCAATTTCTTTTAATCTAGCAGCTTACTTCTTAATTATTATTCTAGATGAAGACAGAGCCATCAAATCTTAAGTTCGTGAGCCCTAACATATTTAGACAATCTCTGAAGTTATCAACCTTGTTTTTATTGCTTAACCTATCACCTTCAGCTTTTTGGGAAAAAAAGGTCATGTTGAACTCTCCTAACACCAAGGATTGCTGATACTTAGAGGTTAAAGCAGATGTATCCCTCCAAAGCATATTCCAGGAATTGTACCTCAGCCACACGCTTTGGACCAAGACCGTAATAGTCCTTTGGACCTAGAATTCCAAAGGAACATGCTCTTTAACCTCAACTAATGCTTGCTTTTAGCCTTCTCTGATCGAAATGGTCGGTTTAACTTTTGCCGAATGCTGACCTCATTACCAACCGACTTATTATGATTCATCTACCACCGTACATCATCTCTTCATACAAGACAATCCGACGCACATTATTCTTTGTCTAAGCCACCTAGCTTCCCTCTTTCTCTGTATATATTCTGCTTCGTCCAAAAATGTCATTCCCGACGTCAATATTCATTCAAGTGATCTAAAGAACTCCAAGTGCTTCTACAATCTATCTATATGGGTGCCGAGAAGAAGCTGGCGGATGGTGGACGGGACAATAAGGACGATCGAAAGTCTTCCGGGGTCGCCGTGTCTGTTTTCAAGTTGAACATCAATTGCGACGGTTGCGCGGAGAAAATTATACGCGTCGTTACACGTATGGACGGTAATGACCTAATTTATTAACTTTCATCGATCAAAATCTTTGAATATCATACTATCAAACTCAACCCTTTGTTCTCATTGTTGAAGGCGTGGAAGATGCGAAAGTGGACATTCCTGGCAACAAATTAACTGTGACTGGCAAAGTCGACGCCGCAAAAATCAAAGCCAGGCTCGAGGAGAAAACCAAGAAGACGGTCGAAATCGTGTATCAGCCGAAAAAAGACGACGCCGCAAAAATCAAAGCTAGGCTTGAGGAGAAAACCAAGAAGGAGGTCCACTTCCTGGCTCAGCCGAAAAAAGATGGCGGTGGTGGAGGAGATAAGAAAGCCGAGAAGGCCATTAAGAAACCTGAGGAGAAAAAGGCCAAAGAGATGAAACACAAGCTGAGGGGAAGCAAAGACGTGGTTCCGGCGAAGAATGTAGAGAAGAAACACAAGCTGAGGGGAAGCAAAGACGTTGTTCCGGCGAAGAATGAAGAGAAGAAACACAAGCTGGGGGGAAACAAAGACGTGGTTCCGGCGAAGAATGAAGAGAAGAAACACAAGCTGAGGGGAAGCAAAGACGTGGTTCCGGCGAAGAATGAAGACGACAAAAAGGCTAAGGGAATAGTTTTCAATGTACAAATTTTGGGAGATGTTAATGTCATATTTAGGAACTGATGTTGGGGCATCATTTATCTCGTAATAAAGTGAGAGTTACCAATTTCTGATTGCTTGCAAAACACAACCTGTCCATTGTTACTATGTAATTTCAGAGAAGATTCAGCATCTACCATAGCACTTCAGGTGGAAAAGAATATTTCTTCTGTCCTCCGTCCGACCTAAATTCATAAGCAACAGAAATATTCACACACTTCTCCCGCAGTTTAAGGCATATGAACTCATTGACTAAAAATGGGTCTGACATTTGTAAAAACAATAAGTGACAATTATTAGATATTAAGGAACATTTAGTGTTTAAAAAACACAGCCTGATGTTTACAAGTTGAGACGATGAAAATGCTACTGCAATAATCAGGAGACAATGTACAAGAGATGCCTCAACAAAGAATGGCCTATCATTATCTAAGGGAATTACTCGCATATTTCCAAAGAATACATCTGCATAGGTGGGCAAAGACTTGCAACATCCATGTGAGTTCTGTACCATTTATGCATGCTCCATGGACCGATTGTTTCATCAAATTAAGTTCAATAACTTAGTTGCTTCAGATTCCTCCATGTCGCCCTTCTTTGTGCCCGGTAAGTAAGTAGATCAGAGAAATAAATATGTGAAAGTTTCCTAGGGTTGGAAAACAGAAACGAATGTCGTCAGAATCATACATGCAGGGGAATATAGGTAAGAAACTTACATCAGCTCAACTGCTCCTCCCAATTCATCCAAAAACAAAAGCCAAAACACAAAGTAGACAAATGACAATAATTTAGTAAAGACATATATATACCTTCTATAGATTGAGCACGTCAAAGAATAGAACTGAAACATTCAATAGGATCAGACTCTTGAAGCATAGAAGCTGCCTGGAAGCAGTCCGTGGCATCAGATATACGTCCATCATCCCTATGGACCATCCCTAAGTAGTACCAAGCCATACGGTTGGTGGGTTCTAACCTCAATGCATCTGAAAGAATGCTTCTTGCAACAGGTAATGCGTTGGCACCCATTTTGGAAAGCAAGGCACCCATCAATATCTTGCAAGGCACATAAGACGTGTCTAGTAGAAATGAATTAATGTGAGCATACAAAGCTTCTTGAGCTTGTCCACGTCCTTGGCACATAACTCCTGGTAGAACAGAGAAGATAGCAACAAATAACTGATATGTAAATTATAATGTTTCGCTTATTGTCTGATTTGATAGTCCACAGCCTAATCTAATAAACTAACTTTTGAGGAATCAAGCAGCACAGTAACTTCGACTTGCCACGTAAAGCATCGATGGCGATGGCTTAATTTTTCCCCAATAGTAACGAATTTTGTTTGTAACCATAAGGCTCAAAAGCTAAAAAGGGGACAACAGACCACAGGTTTCCCAATCATCAAAACATGTAGAAGAGAATTCTAACGTACTAAACTTACTTGATGACAAAAGAAGGGATTGGAAAATGATGTCCAACTATTTTACTGGCATCCTGAGAAAACACCTCCTCTAATAAAAAAGTACAAAATCTTCTGGATAGTGAACAAATTTGCTATTTTCCCCTCTTAACAGCTATGTAGTAGATTCTATAGCAAATAAGAACATGCTGAACAAAAAGAAATATCTCCCCCATCTGATAAAATAAATCACATTCTTGTGACAGTTGCCCAGAATGAGATTGTTCTTAACTTTGAAAGCCTTATCACTCACTTTCACAAGCTAGCTGATCTTTCCATGCACGAAAATCAAGTTGCCTATAAAGAGGCAAAAATTGAAAAAGTAAAGTATTGAGGTTCTTCACTGATGAGAGAAGTCAAATCGTCCTATGATAACCTTCCAAACACAATCAATCAAAGGATAGGAGAGTTTTTAATATTTATATTAAAAGATTTGCAAGAACTTGTGCCTTGTGAGATTTTTCTTTAACCCAAACTCTTTATCTGTGTAGATCAATTTGGAGAACATTAAAAGTCAAAGTTACATGATCGGAATTATGTTACTTTTTAATTGATAAATAAAGCAAGGAATTTCCTTCCATTCAATTGATTGCTACGCTTGCAAAAGAATATCTCCTAAAAAATTTCAGGGCACCTGTTTAGAAATTTATATAGGTAAACCGTTGGCTATAAACAAGCATTTCCATAGCATTATGAAGCATTGCATCATCGAAAGCAGGGCAGCTACCAGAATCATGGAAGCCTAGCTTTACCAAAGAAAAGGTCTTGTAAAGTTTACACAGGACTTTTAATTAGAGAGGGGCAACAGAATAAATCATGTTAATGATTTTACCTTTTCCAATATGACATCTGATGTACAACCCTAGTGAAGCATTTTCTCCAACAAGGTAAAGCTCATGATCCGAATCTTCGGACTTTTGTTTTAGTTCAAGAACATTAATTTAATACAAATATTAGACACTATTGTCTTGAGCATTTAAGGTGTGTTGACTTAATCAGCCGAAAGAAAACCACTAGCGCCTTTGCATGAGCAGAGTTTATACCAAATCCATATAAAATCTTACAGTTAATTGAGATCCACATTCAGCATCCCTCCATATCAGAAACAGAATGACGATTCACCCCAGTAGGAAAAGATAGGAGATGGAGGTGGGGGCAATGGAAGAGAATGTTTTTTCTAAATATTAACGAGCTCCTTCTAACATCTCTAGGTAATCTATTAACTTTCCCTCTTCTTCCTCTGTCTTCTGTAACGACAGATTTTTACTAACGTCTTGCAACTTTAGGGTGAGACAAACCACAACTATTACATCATAGTAGCACAGTTTAGCCTTTTCCCATATGAGGAAAGCCATGTTCAAGAAAGCTTTATTATTCAGAAAATTTCAACAAGGAAAAAGTAAGTTCATTCATAGTAGAAAAGATTTTGGTCCTTGCCTTCTATATGAAGCAGCTCTGTGGAGTACTGTTTCAGTTCTCTAGCTTTTCCCAGACAAACCTCAACATCTCTCCAGTGTGAAAGCCTCGAGTATAAATCCGCTAGACCATGCCAAACTTCAAACTCGTTGACTTTATCATCCTCAGCCTACAAAAAAAAGGGAATGCATAAGACAAATATTTTGAGCAATCAATCAGCATTATGATTATTTTGATGTGAATATAAATTGACTCTTCTAAGCCCTTATAACAACAGTACAATATCTATGACTAAAGGCTGATTTGCCTAATTGAATGCTTCACGTCTGAGTGAAAAGCGGTCATTAGCTACATCATAATGTAATGTTTCAAAGTGATCTAACAGTAGTACTAAAAGGGCAATTTTCCTTCTCAAAGCATAAACAAAAATGAAAACTTAAGCAAAGGACCTGTGTAATGCTCTTGGAAGGAGTAAAAGACTTCCTCTGAGCTTGGACCAATGCAAGAAGATGACGATAATTTTCAATGGCATCTGTGTGCAATGACTGAGAGGTTTTTAGTTTTGCCTTCAGTCTGAGCAAAGGCCCTTGCTCCCATTTTGCAGTCTCATCCAAAGCAGCATCAGTGATAACCTCAGCCTCTGAGAACCGCTGTTGAGCAGATAAAACCAGAGCTAGAAACCTCCATCCCTTCAATACAGAGCCACCAGTGGCATCAGTGAACTGCTTTGCACAGCGCAAAGCAGCATTCAAGTTCCGTTGCTCAGCATATAGGACACCCAATTCAAAAATTAGATCTGGATTGTTTTTCTCAAATGCTATTGCATCATCTAACGATTTTAAAGCTTGTGACTGAAGAGAGGACCTTTCAAAGTCAGAGGAAGAAACTTTAGCTTGTTTTCCCAAACAAAGGCCTAGCATGCGAATAGCTACACCTTTGAGATGTGCATCAGTGCCCTCAGCAATCCTAATTGCTCTACGTGCATATCCCACACCTTCTGCAGCAAGATGCGAATCCTCACTACAGATCTTGGCAGCCAACAACAGGGCCACGAGATCATCAGGGGCTTCATGTTTGTGTAAAGACTTCTGCAATAAATTCAGCGCAGCTTTATTCTGTCCTGATCCACAGCAACAAAGAGCTAAATTATTCCAACGATCAACTCGGTGAAGTACACCAGGCATGATCTCTTCAAGTTGCTTTGCTAGAACAGAAGTTTGGCTGCATAGTGATAGTGCAAATGTAAGGTGCTCCATGATTGATGGATCCCATTTGATCTTACCAAGGCAAAATTTTCTATTAAGAATCATCAGAAGTAAAATAGCCTCCTCCAGATTATGCTTAGGAACATATGAACCATCAATCTGGGCAGCCAAACTGGGTGGACTAGCTTCTACTCCACTATGTAGTAAAAACACGGCAAAAGCTTTTTGTATCCTTGCACAACTGTCATTATCAAGGTTCCATTGACTAAGGAGAGCACGCCTATAAGCAGCAATAGCTTCCTGATAGCAACCAGCCTGCTTCCAGAGCTCTGGGAGTAGCTCCACAGCTAGACTAACTGTGTCTTGCAATCTGTCATCAACTTGAACATCAGGTATACCCTGGCAGAAAATTTTCTCAACTGCATCAAGTACACTTTTACATTCAGTAGCAGCATCTGCAAGATCAATAGAAAGCGATCAATAGATGATGAAAAAGAAGACTAACAAGAGGTAAAGGGCATCACTTCTGGAAATTGTTTCATCAATGCCATACCATTCAATCTCCCAAGCTTTTGAAGAGACTTGGCTTTCAAATATATAGCTTCAAGCACTAGGCTAGCAGCATGCTGTGGAACTGTAGGTTGTGAATCGTTTTTTGAGCGACCCTTCTTAGAGGTCTGTTTCTCAGATACGGTAGCTTGCAGACGTTGTGTTGCAGCTTGGAGATCAATGCCATCAAAAACACGAAGGGCACCTTCTACATTGCCTCTCTGATACTCTAACCTTCCAAGAAGGGCTCTTGCTTCCTGCAGATTTCAAAACCACCTATTGATCATAGTAATTGAATTGTGCCTCCTATACTCGAGTATGCTCAAAACGTTACCCTAATGACAATTATTATGTCAGAGAATGTTAGTACCATGAAGTTAAAGGAACCACAGAACTATGATATTAACCAGTAAATGAGAGTAAAGCGTGTTACAATATCAGCGATGCGGATCTACCAATGATATGAAAATTTTGATAAAGCGTATTACATTAAAATGGATCAACCCTTTAAAGAAGGAGAACACAAAATGAACAACCTTATCCCTCACGCCATCAACAATGATCATAACAAATTCAAAATGACAAGATCCAACAAAGTAAAACGTTAATTTTTTAGCACATCCTTATCGTATATGCTTTCTTAAAAGCAACCTTTGCCCTGTTTTTAATATGCAAAAGGAGTACCCCTACCCATAAAACAAATCCCCCAAATCTTTCAAGTACATATATTGACTGTTTAGTAGATGATAAATATGCCCTAAATCTTATCCATAAAACAGCGACGTTTACGCAAGGTCCTTGTCATGAAGTTCTTCAAACTGAAATCAAACCTTCTCCGCTCCCACTTACACATAGGATCCTAGCAAGCCAATTTATTTATTTTGTCATTTTCTAACCAGAGAGGACTCTGACGCAAGTTGAGGTGTTCTAGGTTTCATTAAACAGCTTCACCATATGAACTAAGCGGTAGGATAGGCCTTTAGCAAATTCACAATGACTTGATGCAACATATGACACATAATCACCAAGTTACAGCGATTAGAAAAGCCAGGTAATCAACCTCAAAGTTAAGTGATAATCCCTCTCGCAAAGAAGATTCAGCCTCCTGAATATTTCCCTCATCAAGCTTTGCTTCGACATCTGTTGTTTTCATGCATACCCCATTTGCACACACTTCTAGGACCACCGTCTGCTGATCACGCTCACCAGACTCTTCAGATTGGCTTCCCACCATCTGTTCTTTCCCCTTCCTCTTCCTTCACAAATTTTCAGTGTTTTTGTATGTGGATTTTAAGCAAACTGCAAATCCATTTATGCTGCTATTGCATGTAGAACAAAAACATTAAGGTACACATTATTCAAGACTTGGAAATTAAAAATAAAAATAAAAATGGCAAAACTAAGGAATAATACAAAGCATACACATTGCAGAATTACCACAGTAAGGAAACTAAAGGATTACAGTTTACTACAACCAAATTTCAAGTTCTGGTGACAGAAGAAATAATCCAAACTAACCAGTTAAAAAGGAGGACCCAGCATTTCTAAATAAAAACTAAGAAACGTTAGATTTGACTCTTGGAAAACAGTGAATTAGTTAAGCTTCGAAAGGTTATAAAATATTCAATATCAACCCGGAAAGGGGAAACGGTCAAGGAGAAAAATTAATAAAACAGTTAACTATCTATATGAATGGAGCATAACATAGATTTTAAAAGGTAACAAAAAATGGAAATCATCTACCAACTTGGAATTCCTCAAAAGACATGTCTTTTCGTCTTAGCTCAAGGCTTACCTGTTTATGGCAATGCCTCATCAAAGACCAATGGATTACATGGGACTGATAACAATATTTATTTTGAAAGAAAGCCTGCAGATCTATGAAACGATTGAAACAACAACTACATTCCTGTAGGAAACAGACAGATCGAACAAATTGTCCGCAAAACTTAAGAGAGAGAGAAAGAGAGGGGGAGGAGTTACCTTGCTGATCTCCTCTACCACAATCCCCGCATCTCTCTAAAATGGCAAATGTTTTGTTTGTTTATCCCACAAACAAAGAAACTGAATATAGTTTTTAACCTCACCGCAGAAGACGTGATGCTTATTTTGCTTAAATTTTTGAACGTGCCCTCTAAACTCATATGTGAAAGGATGAGATTTATATAAAATAAAATTAGGCTTTTTAAAATCTTCGAACGTCTCATTTTTGTAAATTATACAATTCATTTAAATCTAATCGAACATTTAGTATAATATCAATTCGATGAGGACTGTGGATACATTAAAGAACAATAATAGCAGAATTTTAAGACAAGATCAACGGTAACATTTCATTAAGTATATAATAATAAGAACGAATGGGATAGACGGACACGAAAATCCATCCTGTCATTCAAATAATCCAACGGTTATTTTTTTATCGATATTTATTCTTCTCTCAGTCGGGCATAATTTTTTTTTTTATTCTTATTCTTACTCACACTTTATTTTATGATATTCATTTAATATGATGTTTTTTTTTTGTCACGGGTGTGACATAGGACCTTCTTAAATTCTTCTTCTTCTATCCTAAACTAAATTCTAAGGACTTTTTTGAATAAAAATATGATTTAATTAAATATTTTATAAAACACGTTCACATATTAATTTACTTTCACGAGTGTATATTTAGAATTTTCCTCTATTTTTAATTAACTGTAATTTATATATAATTAATTTACTTATTAAATTATAATCAATTGATTGATTAGTTAAATAAGTGTAGAGTGTAACTATAATTTTTGTTTATTTATATATATGTACTCATTAAAAGATTTAAAATTAAGATTTCTACTTTCAACAAATGACTAAATTTTATTTAACATGCTTTATTAAGTTAGATAAATCTAGATTGACTCTTTTTTCATTCTATTATTTAAATACACTTTAATCATTGTTAACTAATTAATTTTAATATAATAAAGCATTTTTTGAATATAATAAATATATTCAATTATTATTAATAATTATTAATTTACTTAATTAATTGATGTATTAAAATAAATTTAATCAATCAAGTAGTAAATATTACTATTTAGTGTATATCTTACTGCATTATTAATTGCTATTTATTATTAATTATTATATAGTAATATTGAGTATATATATTTAGGTAAGTAGTCACAAGTTAATATTGACATTCCCCATCTTAAATTTTTTTTACACATTTCCTTATTTAATAGTGGATTAGTTAATTACAAAATTTTTAATTAGTCTTAATTAATTATAATATATTGAACACATTTAAAAATATTATTACTTATTTAAAGTATAATTAGTTAATTCATTAGTTAGCTAAATTGGGTTTAAGTGCTTATAATAATAATGTCCATTGATTATGAAATTATTAACTATTCCATTAATTAAATTTAACTTGATAGGATGATTAATTAAATTAAAGTTTAATTAAAAAGAATTACATGAATATTATTTAATTAATTATAGAAACTTAATTACTAATTATATAAAATACTGATTTATTCTTTGCAATTTTATTTTATCTGTATAGGGTACTATATTGATCCTTGTTCCACCAATTTGTGGGACTATCTGCCCTGCAAAATCTTGGATTTCCATTCCAAA
>JANITX010178899.1:0-11879 GCA_027564395.1 Erythroxylum ulei
CTACGTTCCGTCAGAAAGCAAGCCCCATCTTCTATTCTTATCATTTGTTCACTTATTTCACTTACTTTCAAAAAGCGGTACTGGCACTAGTCAATCATCGTGCCTTTAGCCAATGATGGATTTACAATCACCGCGGTTTTTCGGAGAATACCACTTTAGCGGCGACTAAAACTAAAGCGTATGGCCTTGTGGAGGTTTCTAAGGATCGTTAATCCCAATGGACAAACCTTGGATCCCATTAGCGCGGGCGCCGGTAATACTCTATCTTAGAGCTCATAAAGGTGCTGGGAGCATTTTAGTAAAGCGCGTTCAAATAGCATGAGCTTTTGATACTTATGAGATCGATGATGTATTGAAATTCGTCTTTCATTGTTGTTCTTTTGACGGTGTAATAATGCGATGTACCTCCTTATATTTATATTATATAGGACTTTCGATCTACCTTGGCGAACTGTCGTCGAGAAAGGACAACAAGGACTTTCCCCTATGTTACGTTTTGTCAACATATACTATTTTCATGGGCGGTGCCGCGATTACTAGCGATTCCCCATGCTAGAGCGCGCCTACATCCAATAGGTACTCAATTCTATTTTAGGGCAATAAATAACTTAGAGCAAGATAATTATATATCCGATATGTACCTTCCTTCCATCCGGGAGTACCCGTTTATCAGTGATCTCTTGGAAACCAACATAGTCCAGTGTACCAAATAGTGGTCGGATCCTATATTTAAAAGAGTCATTCTCCCTGATCGGGCGGGAGTAAGAAGAAGAAGGAGCACTTTCATCTTCCCTTCCGGGCTTACAAGACGAGACCTAGATGGTACGTTATAGGATATTCGAAAAAAAGCAAGTAGGACAAAATGACTGAGGTAAAATGGCACGCGGTAGTCATTCAAACAAAAGACGCTGAGGAACCTCCATCGAGCCACGTGATCCGCTACAACTCCCACAAACAAAGACGAGGTTCGGCTTCTAACTAATAAGAAAGGGGGGGAGAAAAGAGGACAGGGGCGCTCCCCGCTAACCGAAGTCTTGGATTTTTCTTTCTCGGAACCTTCCCTTACCTTTTCTTCTCTTTAAATATTTCGTATTAGTGCAAGGGGGCCTTCTTTCTTGAAGTTGTAATGGCACAAGAGGACGATTCTAGGCTTCAGATAAGCAAACAAACCTGTGCTCCCTTTTTCCAGTTGTAGCAACTCAAGTCCGTAAGCGGGTTCAACTGAAAATCCAAGGTTTTCTCGAATCAATAAAAAGATAATAATAAGGTCAAATCTAGCTATTCCACCTTTCGCTGCTAGTTAGTGGTCTGGTGGTAATGAAATTCTAAATTCGTCTTGGCTCCCACCGAACCTCTTCTTAGAGCCTTTCCTTGCCCAAGCAAGGGCTATGCTATAAGAAGAGAAGGAAAGGCTTGGTTTAGGGAACCGGCCCCCCCAGTCGCTAAAGTAGTTCATCGTTTAGAGCCGCCCAATATTAGTTCTACAGCCCCCAGTTAAAGACCGAGAAAGCCTTCACTAAAGCATAACTAAACCCAAACTTGGATGACATTCTCTTGTTGGGGTTCTCCTGAAAAAAGGAAGTTATTTCCTGGACAGACCATCTAATAAGGGCAACTGCGACGACGAAACCCCTTGCTTTAGCTTATCTAAAAGCTTGGGGCGTGTAGCTCTCCATACAAGTAAGAAAGTTAGTGCCGTGTAGCCCTAGGCGAAGAAAAAGAAAGAATAAGGAGTGAGAACCAAGGAACTCCAGAGAGGTTGGTTACGAAGCTGGTCAAAAAGCTAGTACATCATCTCCACCTGGAATTGGAAAGTGCTAAAGAACTCTTTTATTAGCGGCAACTATAACTTTATCTGCTTATTCAGTGAGGAGGGCAGCATCTGCCTTTGAATGGAATCTAGCTAGGGCAAAAGGTATACCTCGACCTGGGGTGGGGGCAGAACAAAGAAAACCGCAAAGAAAGAAGGGACAATCTATCTGAATTAGAGATTGCACAGGCTTTCTTGAATTAATTACTTTCCGCGGATCTATTCGTAAAGCTTTATATCTTCGCTTCGGGCTTATAGAGCCTAACGGAAGAACTTTCTTTGGTATTGGGTAGGTGGATTGGAAGAAGAGCAAGGTCATTGGTTTGCTAAATAGAAATGGAGATGGTTCTTCTGGGTTCAAATCCCCGTCTTTGAATTGGCTCGATCTGTATTGGCCACATCCTCCATTGGTAAGCATCACTAACTAAGAGTAGTGAGTGTGATAGAGATGGTAACGCTTCGTCAACCCTTTATTAGATTAGGACCGCTTCTCCGATGAGATGATAGATGCCTTTGGCCGATTCCCTTGTCATCTCGCCCTCCCCGCTCAAACTCAAAGTCTGTCTTAAAATAGAGGGAGAGGGAGCTCAAGAGCTCTTCCCTTTGGGACACGTGAACTCCACTCTTGGCAACTGCCCTCTGCTGTAGCAAAAGTACCTTATAAGAAAGAGGGTCGGGCCAAGATCGCCATTCCGAATGTTGAAGAATGGGACTATACTTAGTCATTGCCGTCAAAAATCCAGATGGAAGATTTTTCTACCTCAGAAGCGAAAGTTATAAATAAATGTGAAAGCCGAATCTCAGGTTCCTAGATAACAGATAGGCGCACAGTAAATAGGCGCGTTGACTCAGTCTAAGAAGCATGGCGACGGTCGAGCGCTCTCTCCAAGACGAACAACTGGCCTCCCCGAAGGACTGAAGGACAAATGTCGGTTAGAGAGGCATAGGTTTTTATAGTCCTGGTAGGCTATATGAAAGAAGGGGAGAAATTGCTCTTAATTTAATTAATAAGGTAATATCCCTTCACGCTGCTGCCGCGAAAGCAAACCAATTCTACGAGGACCTGCGCCCTATATAAATCAGTACTTCTCTCTCCGACTTCCTGCACCTACCCGGACCCTGCAAAAATGAGACTGAAGTTCGGTACGGGTTGGGGTAAGGCTAAGCCAAGCTACCACCTACCCCTCGCTTGAGGTATCTTGCGATAGGTAGTTGCCCTTCTTGGCCGAGAGCGTACATAAATGATGTGGTCCCCGGATGTTGTTACGAATAGTTATTATTTTTATAGGATATTTTTCTTTTGTATTGTGATGAGTAAGTAAACTATAGAGATCGAGGTTCAGATCAAAACAGACTCTTTGACTAAGGCTTGTCGCTTCGACCTAGTAAGCCAGTCCCTCTACCTCTTCCGCATGCTGGTATGTCTTCCCGTCTGCAAGACCCAGCTAAAGCGAATCTCATCTTCATTTTTATGGGGACTCTATCTTTACTTGTAGTTCGTCACTTGTTGGCAAGGGCAAGGGCTTCGGTGTAAGCACCAGTTCGAACTCTGACTTAGAATCAGACCTTATCTCTCTCTCTCAATAATTGGAAGTTTGATCCAATCAACCACTAATGACCTAAAAATGTTCCAACCACGCATAAGTGTGAAGGATTGAATCCTGTAATAGATTTAATATAGAAGAGTCTTAGAAAAGGGCACTGGTTCACGCATTTCGGGTTGATTCCTCTTACCTCTAGAAAGATAAAGAAATGTAAGGGGGTACTTCACCGAATGGAGCGATAGGTCAAGTATGGGACGTTCAGTAAACAATCCCTTAGCTCAAGTCCTCGGAGATACCCAACTGGGAGCGCAGAAGGCGGAGGCGGAGACGGAGCCGCTTTGGAAGCGTCAACGCAAGAAAAAGATAAGCCAAAAACGTGAAGTAGAGGGATCCCATCCTGACGGATGAGCTGCTCCCTCCCCCGGTTAACTACCACTACCCGGTCTTCCCTTTGAATTGATAGCTTCCGCTGGAGCACTTGCCTTCGTGATGAATCCCTTGAGCTTTGACTATCTTTTTGCTTCTTCTTGCTAGCCTTCGATTGTATGGTTTCCTGTATCGCTCTTGTCAAGCTCCACCAGCCCGATCCCTGTGATCTCGTACTTGGCCTTCCCCCTCTCTTTCTCTTCGTCCCGGGATAGAGCCTTTCACTAAAGGGAAGGTTCCCGAGCTTGGCCGAAAAAAATCCTGGAAGTAGCACTGCTTTGGCGATTGGCAAGACATATCCGAGTAGCGCTGCCTGAACGAAGCGTGGGCGTAAAGCATCAAGTGGAGGCGCCGAATCCTTGCAAGAGGGGGGCAGACCGGTCAAAGCCAAGTCCAGACGAGCTGGCCAAAAGGCATAGGGCCAAGGCGGAGCTGGCAGGCTCATCTCACTTATTGTGTGCTTTGTTGGAATAGACTGACATCAAGGGAAAGTGCACTTTATCTCGATTCCTCTCTTTCTACAACTCTTTCTTTCCAACCCACTGCTCAGCCCCCTCCAAACTATGGCATCAAGGTCGGACCAAGGGTCGGGCCTCCACCGATCTACTGATAAGGTAAGGGGAAAGACAACTGAATAAAGAGGTCTATCCTATAAAGACGGGCTAGAGTAAACGCCAAGCGCTGGCCCATTAGTGGGTTCAATTCCTGCTTGCCTTTCATTTTCAATTGTTTGTTAGAGTAGTCTCGATCCTATTGAACATAAGCTATATCACAGGGAGTAAGTAGATCATGATCGGAGGGGACGACCGGAGAAAGATAAGTCAAGGAGGACCCGAAGAGGAAGGAAGAGCGGTCGCTGAGAGCGAAATGAACTGATTTGGCCGGAGGGGGCCACGGGATTAGACTCTCGATGTATTATTACATTTATAGCGGGAGGAGAGTAGCCCCGAAAGAAGTCGGTCCTAGCGAAAACACATAATACAGCTTATGGCCGAGAGTGTCATGAAAGAAAGGTCAGTCTGCACAGGCGGGACGTGACATTAATAGACAGGTCAAACTGTGGAATCGTCTTTCACTCGGATGACGTAATTCAATTTGATTTATATCAGTGTGCAGCAGCCCCTATGACAGAATTGAACATCAGATATATCACACATCCATAAAAAGATTAAAAACAGTCGGTTATGAGAGCAGCACTTTTCCTTGCGGGGGCCCCGTCTCCCATCGGTGCGCTGGAGACGATTCTTTCTGTATCTTCGGCTTCGTCTTCTCCTCCTTCTGAGTCAAACAGATAAAATAAAACATGTGAATGAACGAATTTATCGTAGATTGCACGAGCAAGCCAGCAAACCACCCTTTTTTACTTTACAAATGATTGTGATTGTGGAGTTGAGGCAGGGGCTATTGCTTTTTACTAGGCTAGACGACTCGGCGATTCTACCCTACTTTTTTCCCAGGATTGGACGCCTATTGACGAAGCTCAGGATTGGATTGTCGCCTTACTGCTTGACGAGAACAACCTACCACTTACTTTTTGAAAGTACCTCTCTCATTGCACTAAAAGAGTCTGTCTTTGACGATAGGGCTTGAGGTCGATCGGTCCACCACTAAGGATCTATGGTAGGTCAAAGAGCGCAGAGAAGATTGTCCACCACTTCTTCTTGTACGCGCTATAAGATATAGGCTTTCTATGAAAGCTCGTAAGATCAGCTGACAAAACAGAAAGGGATTCGGACTCGCCTGGTTCATGTCTATCGACGAGGGATCTCAGATTGCGCTTGACCGCAGACTCGTAGCATGGGTGAGAATTCTTCATCTTAGGTAATGAAGGTGGGCGGCTCGTCGTCTTTGAAAAAGGAAGGGATGATTCTTGCCAAACTCTGTCATGCCCATCCTCCTTGGAGTTTAAAAAAAAATATCCCCTTCTGTTTTTCCGTCTTCTTCTCTGCCGAAAGGAAAGACAAAGGCGAGGGAGTCCTCGAACGGGGAAACCCACGATTGAGAGGTCAGATCACACCATCCTCATTGATCCAACTCGGGTTGGTATGCTCACAAAGAGAGACCCTACCACATGTGTTTCAGTTTGAGAGCCACCCTGTTTTCTCGATGTCTTCTTCTCTTTCGGGTGGGAGGCATTCTTCAATAGCTTTCATTACTGAGGGGCCCAATCCTAAGAATAAGAGTATCAAAAGACTCGATCTATCCGACCTTACCATAGTCTCCCTCGGGGCGCGGTCAACCTAGCAGGTGTCATACCTTCAAAAGAGATGGCTCAGACAGATTAGCTATAATGCGCAGTTAGATACTTCGATGGCTCGTTTTCGAACTAGCTGTGTTAAGCATATAGCTAGCCTTCTATTACCTTATTTCTCCAAATTTATGAATCCATAATTGTTGCCATTAAGTCTCTGATTAGCGATAGGGGCCGTCATCCAACATGCTTCTATCTAAGTGATTTCATACCTTATTCCCTCCGCCACCCTCACCCTTCTAAGCTCCTTTGCCCTATGCCTTTAGTTAGTCTGCTTTGAATGATCATTTCACTCTTCGAAGGTGAGCGAAGTACTTCGAGGGATTAGATGGAAGGAACCTCTGCTAAGAATGGAATACAATTATTTGTGTCCTTATTTAGCTTTCAAGTGGGAGAGGACTTCCATAGAGTGAGCCCTTCGATCGCGGTGCTCATCTTACCACCCTAACTACTAGCGCAGTCCAACTTATCCCTGCTAACCCACAACTAAAGCACCATGACTCTTTGATTCCGAAATGCGGCCGAGGGCATCGGAAAGGACACATCACACGCCCTAACTCCACGAAGGGATGGATGGAATAGACAGGCACAAACCGTTGACCCTAATCTTACCAAGATATACAGGTATTCAATCCAGAATGGGCACAGAAACTGTTCAGGAAGTGAATAAAGCAGAAAGATACACATTAGTATTGGACTTAACCCCAGAGGAGAAAGAAGAACCTCCGCTTGTCCTAGAGCTAGCCTCAGAGTCATAAGTTTATGTTAACCATACCACTAGGACAGGAAGGGTCTATCAACCGCCTCATTTGCAAGGCTAAGAAGAGCAAGAATCTATTATGCCTTTCGCTCAGTTATGAGCCAGTAATAGAACAGGAATTTGACTGGATTGAGACTCGCGGTGCTTACACCTCTAAAGTCAGCCTCGCTCAACAATTCCTCGAGACCAAAGCAAAAGTTCTCTTTCGATCCCAAGGAGTTCATTACCTATTATTGTTGGCTATTCCAATGCCAATGCCAATGATAGAGAGATTAGGGGAATATACTGACCGAGAAGAGAGAGTAAGACCCTAAATGCTTACGGGACAGAGAGGAGATACGCTAGTGAGATGCGCAGGTGTATGAGCTCTGAGATGTGTAGGTAGAAACAGAAGAAGCCGTTCCAACTGGTCCTATCATCCTAGGGTAGTAGTCAATCCGATGTAGCTAATCCGACCGGCATTAGTAGACGAGTACAAATGAATATAGTAGCCCTATACAATAGACGGTAGTTCCATTAGAAATTATATGTCAAAAGTAACCTACCGGTTACCAAGGCCTATTAGTTTACAAAGTCAACATCGGAGAGTCTTCTTAACAGCTGTACTAATGCCGTTCGCCTTGACTTTAGTCATGTAGAGCATTTTATTTTGGCATAGGAGCCTTCTAGGCCTACTGACTCTTATCTAAAGGGGCATATCGAGATCCCTTAGCCCACAAAGCCCTTGACTTTCCTTCTCTGCTTCGCACCATCGTTACACTCACCCTTCGTTACCCAGCCCATCGCTAACGCTCAGCCTCGTCTTTTGATTTGACCTATTTCCCTCTTTCTCTATTTAGGATAGAAAGCATAAGGTCGCAAGTGAAGCTTCTGGAGAGAGCAATGAAAGAGTTAGAATTGGACCCATAACATTGACACAGGGAGAATCAATTGCTTGGTTTCCCACAGGCAGAAAAGGACTTGGCCTGGATGTAAACTGTAAAATGAAAAGAAAATTGTAGTATCCAAAAGGGCAGCTAAGCTAGCAATCCGAACAAGAAGATCTTCCCGTGGACTCAACAGGGTTCACGAATCTTATCAACTATTTACATTAAGTAAAGTTGGAATAGATCCCAGACTTCATAGGGAGATAGCCACCACTACTACTTTAGAAAGGACCGAATGGCGTGCCTTATACCTTTCAAATGAATGGTGGGGAGACCGGAATCGCTTTTGTCGCTCCGGATTTCCTCTTAGCCGAAAGGGTCGAGGCAGGAAGGAGAACGCTATATATACACCTCTTTGTACCTGGGACTAGACATAATAGCTTGAGAAAGGCTCGGGAAAGTACGTTGTCTATTTTATAGCACACGAGATAGGCTTGGCTTAGAGCCTACACCAATCTATCTGTTCTATCTGTAATAGTTCGATCTGTCTTCCTGAGATGAGAATTTGTTTTGAAATAGCTAGATTAGAACTGGCCGCCTTGCCTTGGCTTATTGTGTGATTTTTGAGCAGGAGCGAGCTGTCTTTGGCACAATCTGTACTGTAGCCGGGAAAGCAGGAGTCAAGCTGTTCACAAGCAGTGGTTATGAGCCGTATCTCGCATCTAAAGCCAATCCATTTACAAGTGAAATCTTGCCCAACTCCAACTACAAGGAAAGAAAGGGGTGAGGTGCTCATTATGTATAAATTGGGTCTCTCGGAACCATGGGCGGCGAAAACTAGGATGGAATCATAGGTCAGGGATGACATAACTGGGGAGTAGGAATGGCAGATCCGTTTTTTTCCCAACATTATGAACTCTTCAACTTGTAGTCCACCAAGAGGCTAAATCCTCTCCTGACTTACGTCTGAGCCCAGGTTTGTAAACCAGCCATTCAATGGAAGACTTTGTCCTCTTATTTATGTTAAGCATTAGGGTCCTTCACAGAATCTCGAACCGTGCCCCTTCCTCAATGAGTCACGAGCGAGCCATGCCACATTGCATGGGAGGAACTGATCCTTCACTTCCCTTTTGAGCTTTCGATTCTATTCTAGACCGCTTGATATCATCTCTTACCAGCCCCACCCGGGTGGCTTCCGCGTCACCCCCAGTTGCTCCATTCTGGATCCCTGAGTGATAGAATAGCTATAAGCTAGCCCACCCTCACCTTGATGAGTTTCACTAAGAAACCGGGGGGTGCCTATGTGACTAACATAGGGCTCTGCCTTACCAAGCAGAGTGAGGTTAGAAACTCCAATTTTGTGATAGGACTGACCCTGGTGAGAACCAGCCTATCACGCCACCGAGGTTCCGCCTCGTTTGCCTTAGTCTTGCGATCTAAGGGTGAAGGAGTCATCCAGCCACCGGGATTGGTTACCCGGTTGACCCCTATCCGTATCTACATCTACGTCCTGATTGAGTTACATAGAAACTAAGAGAACTTGAAAGCAAGAGATCCAACAGGAATGAAATGAATATATATTTTTAAATAATAAAGTGAAAAATCCCCCGAACCTCTGATCCGATAGCAGCTAGAATATGCATCTACGACTAGCTACAGGAACTAGATGAAAACTTCTACAACAGGGTATCGAAGAATGCATTCTGACATCGAGTCCTCAATCAATGTAGATGATTCAACAAGGTAGACCGAAGCAACTCGTCGATCAGCTATCACCACATCGTTGCCGAGAATGGCATAGCGATCAAACTAGTGACTGTCTACGGCTTATGCCTTCACTCGGGGGAGAGCACCCATCCAAAAAGCAGAAAAGTGAAGAAGTGACGTCCAAACCCTCGGATGGACCTAAACTAGACTCAGTCCGAGCTCCTGCAAGAGGGTCCAAAGTAGAGTGGCATGGAATCGGCCGGAAAAGACAGATCTGAGAATTGCGTATATTGAGTGAGATGCCGCTTCAAAGATGCTGCTTACCTAGGATGGTGTGCTTTTCGCTCCTTTGGCTTTCTTTCTCCCGGAGACCATGCCATTCCTCGACACCGACCTTCAAACAAAGTCAGATGAGGAGCTGGCTTCCCTCAAAGTTGCTCTGGCTGACTTGCCCGTTCCGCTTCTCTCCCGCTTTTGGGCGGTTCTTCCTCCAGCAGCCTATTCTTTCACAGCTTCTATGCCAAGGGCTATTATATATATTTGATTATGCATGCAAGATGTATTGGGGTCACATAAAATTATTTATGAAAATAAAGCGCTCTTAGTTCAGTTCGGTAGAACGCGGGTCTCCAAAACCCGATGTCGTAGGTTCAAATCCTACAGAGCGTGATTCCATTCTTGTTAGATCGAGAATGACACTGAAATAATTGAACAGCAGTCTAAAGTCTGAATTTGACCTCCTGTGGATTAGGATTAAAAAGAAATAGGAGGTCAATAAACAAAAGAGATGTTAATTAATCAAAGGTCCAAACGCGGAGGCAGTTCCAGTCCTTGTCGCAGCGCAGTAGTGAGTAGGTGATCCAACACCATAAAAGACGCAGCAGATTCATATATATACTTACCTTAGTTATATAGATCGTTTACCTAGGTACAGAATGAGACCCTGAGGTCCATATCGGTAATAGAAAGACCTGCCACCAAAAGCATTCCGATGGAGCAGAAGTAGACCCTTCCCCCGCCATAATAGCACCACCTAGCTTCGGGATAGTAGTAGCACATATCTTTTTCTAGTGATCGTTATAGGGATAATGAAACCAATGATAGAGTTGACCTAGCCTAGCGACATCCATCCCTTGTCTCCGACCGGGAGATAGAGACTACTTCATGCGCAACTTCAACATCTCCTGCCAAGCCAAGGGGTAGGCCTTTTTTTTTCAAGACCCCCTTTCGGTTCGGAAAACGCATTGGCTTTCACTCAAGTTCGAGGATCCATTAAATAAAGCAAAAAATGCACGTTACAGACGAAAGGTAGATGTTCATTGGCGAATAAAGAGAATGCAAGCTATGCAAAAACGGATTTCACTGATTTTCTTAGCCGGAATGTGCCCTCAATCTCTTTCTGACACAGGGCTGAGCGCTCTAGAAGCGAAATAATTACCCTCGCAGGGTTGATGAACCTGCCTTTTTGGTTGGCGTGGGGTGAAAGACCTAGCAGCGGAAAGGCCGCTATTCCTGCTGACTAGCTTCTCGCGAACTATGCTACGCTCCGTTCGCTTGCTTGCTACTCACTGTAATTCACATTCACTGGCTTAAGAGCTAATGAATGCGGAGTAACAGTTGGTCCTTACTCTAACAAGTAAGTAAACCACCTTGGAATGCTCGTGCATTCATAGAAGATAAATCCGTAAATCAGGACAGGAACAGTATCCGGCAGTCAGGTACAAGCAAGTAAGAGAAGAAGGTAAAGGCCTGACTCCGTTCCTGAAGAAGGAATGGCGGGGCGAAAGAGCTACCTGGAAGCTAGTTACGGTTGTGCAAAGAATATGAAGGAAACTGGTACCCTATTAGTTCAGTCAGTCAGTTACAAGTGAGAAGAAGGATATCAGGTTCCAAAGACTCATCACAAATATCGTAGGTGATATCCGAAACCGCTGATGTTAGGATTAAGGAAGTAGACTAGAATCTCGGAACCAAGCTCAACGCGGCATGTTCCGGTATTGCCAATACAGTCTTGTCCAGTAACCCGCTAGAACGATTAAGCCAGTGTCCTGATGAATCCCGTGGAACCTAGTATAGGATCTCGTCTGAGGATCCTCGGCATTCTGAGTGGATGTATGATTCGCCCTAATCCATTAATCACAAAAGAAGCGCATCAGTACAAGCGGATATTGATCCTGCAAGTGGAGTGGCTCTCCATACTACCTACAGAGGTAGCTTGGGAGCACATGCCTATCTGTGTACTGTTCTTTTCGAAAAAGAAAGAATAAGAGAAGCAAGGCATGCAAGGTTTGAAGACGCTCGACCGGAACAAGCAACGGACTTAGCGCACTAGCGCGAAAGCCTATAGCGTTAGGACGCGCTCTTGCTGGGAGAGGATGGGAAGTAGTACGCCCGGTTCACCAGGTTCTACCACTGCAGGGCCCAATCATACTCAAAATAAGAGTTTGATCCTGGCTCAGAAGGAACGCTAGCTATATGCTTAACACATGCAAGTCGAACGTTGTTTTCGGGGAGC
>JANITX010178953.1:0-11874 GCA_027564395.1 Erythroxylum ulei
TCTGTTGCTTAAGGAAATGAAATGATAGATTTAAGTAGTTCAGTTATGTATGTATGTTTACTTTGATTTTAGAGCAGGAGTTGGATTTCGAGACCAAGTAGGATCCAACATGAGTAATATCAGAGCAAGAAAATGAATTGATGATAGTTATGGTTTTCTGAAAAGGGTTGGGTTCCGGAAACGATGCTCAACAAAATCTATATAGACCAATTATTTACCGAAGTTGCAAAGGTAGGAACAAAATTTCAGCAAAAATTAAGACCTCTACTTGCTATTCAATTTCTTAAAGAAGTACCAAATAATCTAATCCAAAGACAAAATTCTTTTTCTGAATCATTACCTCCATCTCCTATTCCATCTTTCTGTAGATCATATTCTTTTTCTATCCCTCGAACACTTCTAGAACGTGCAAGACAAAATCCTATTTGAATTACCAATCCACCTATAAACTATAATCAAAGACAATTGGATAACATTCCGAATCAGATTAGTACTCTATCTACCTATGTTCAACAAAAATTATAATATGACTAGTCTAGATACCAGGCTTATAAGATTTGATAACGCCCTACCTTCAACTCGAGGTTTGGGTAACAAAGTGGTATCAGAGCTTACAGGTGACTTCCACGTCTTGTGTTCGAATTGTGTCGTAATGATCTTGTGTCGATCGTTCAGTACGGGATAGTATGGGCTACTTGCAGAAGCGTGGGCTACCGCGGAAACGTGATGAGCTTATAAGATTTAATAACGTCCTACCTTCAACTCGAGTTTTGAGTAGCAAATTGGTATCAATGAAATTAAGATCATGAAAACGAATTCAATCCTTAACTACTCGCTGAGGGCATTAAGGTCCCTAATATTTCAACTTTTTATCGTAAGAAATGGAATATATAAAATAATATAGAGTAGGGCTTGAGTAAGTGGACAGAAGATTTCAACCCCTCTTGTGCTCTCGCGCGCAATACAGAACCAAAAGAAGGAAAGGGAATCAATCATTAACAAATTGCCACGTGTTAACTCGTCAATGGCATACAATACTTTGCTCTCAATAAACAAAATGTAGTCTCTCCCTTCCTTCCACTTCCAAGTCCAACTCTCTAGTCCGTCATCTCCTTCTCCTCCTCCTCCAGCCTCTATTCTCAAAATTGCTCTCTGCTAGATCTCATCAGTTCACTCCCCAAAGAAAAGATATGAAAATTCTCTCTCTCTCTCGCCAAAATTAGCTCCTCCAATTCACATTCTAAGATTGAGTTCGAGCTTAATTTCAGATATCCTATTAAGTCGAGTTCTTTTACCAAATCGGCATCGGTTCTCTTACGATGGAACTTAATGGAATCGTTTCTCAAAAATCTGCTACTTCCATTTTGCTGTAACTAAACTCAAAGTTCTGGATTCGATCATGTGATTACTCTTTAACTGAATTAATGGCGTCCATCCGTCGAACTATGTCACTGGCGTATCATGACGGCACGCACATTAACGGCGCCGTCAACTCCCCTTTATCACTTGGCTCGCCCTCTCACAAACTTTTCTCTAACAGCAGCAAATATTCATCTTCTTCACCGTCGTCGCTTCTCTGCTTCGGTGATTCCTCTCTCCGCAGGTTTATCTCCGCCGCGTTTCCTCCCAAGAAGAAAGGAGGATTTCGTAGATTCTTCTACAGGTGTTTGTCGTTCTTCGTTCTCGGCTTCTTGTTAGGCATTTTCCCGTTTGGCCCTGTGAATTCCGATATCCCACGCCCTGATTTCTCGTTAGAGATCAAGCCGCCGCACGTCGACGTGAGATTGAATGAAGACGACAATCGCGGCGGCGTTGCGGACGACACTTTGGCTGTTTACTCACTGAAACTGGTGGAGGATACGCAAGCGAATTACTCCTCGAGATTCGATTTTTTGCCGAGAAAACAAATCATCGTGGTTACGCCAACGTATAATCGAGCTCTGCAAGCTTATCTTTTGAATAGATTGGGACAGGTTTTGAGGCTAGTGAGGCCTCCGTTGTTGTGGATTGTGGTGGAAATGAAGGCGGCGTCGATGGAGACGGCAGAGATACTGAGAAAAACGGGAGTAATGTATAGACATTTGGTGTGCGCGAAGAATTCGACTAGTGGAAAGGACCGAGTATACCAGAGGAATGTTGCTTTGGAGCACGTTGAGAGGCATCGATTGGACGGGGTCCTTTACTTTGCGGACGATGATAATGTATATTCACTGGAGCTGTTTGAGAGCTTAAGGGAAATCAAGTAAGTCTGTGGATTGCTTTGTTTAAGGATATGGTATGGATGCTATGTGGTTCTCTTATCAGTTCGTCTAAAGAATTTGTTGCGAGAATAGGCTTTGCTCTTCATTGTGAATGTAAGGGTTTATTTCGCTGATCTCTTATGGATTCAGCTTTTATTTAGAAATTTTCCCATGAGTAGTCAATTAATTGGTGATTCTCACTGATCTCTGTTATCTATTTTTGAGTTTTTAGCATAAATGTTCTTTTATTAATTTTTATTTAAGACTTGTAATAATTTGCCTCAAATTGTTGTCGTCCTTCTTGCTATTATGCCTGTGATGAAGACGATCCTGTGAGAATTTATACTTTTTTCTATTTCATTTCAAAATGCCCTGCCCTGTTCTAAGAACACTTCTTACTTAAGAAGGAAGGCAGAGTAAACATGAATTTTAGACTAGCTTAGTACCAAAAAGTCCATTTTTGCATCCTTTTCCTTGACATGAATTCCATTCAATCACTATGATTGCTGTTTTGGTCCACCTGATAGGAGCTTTTGCAAGGATAATAAACTATAGAGCTGATAGTTGATAAGCGCACCCTTCCATCTTAGAAGACAGATTTCCTTTGGATAACAAAATTTTTGGCCTAATATGCCTGGTTTTGGTACGATGCAAAACTTGTCTTCAGTTACGTAATTTGTTCGCTTGTTTTAAACATATTATTGTTATCATGCTTGGCTCTCTGCCACTGTAACGCCTTCATTTGCAAGGTTCTAAAACTGTCATACATTTATAATAGCCGTTTTGGCACCTGGCCTGTTGCAATGCTTGAACGAAGCAAAAATAAAGCTATTTTGGAAGGTCCAGTATGCAATGGAAGTCAGGTCATTGGCTGGCACACAAATGAGAAGAGTAAAAGGCTCCGTAGGTTTCATGTTGATATGTCAGGATTTGCATTTAACAGTACTATCTTGTGGGACCCAAAGAGATGGCAGCGTCCATTTTTGCACCCAATCCGACAGTTGGATACAGTGAAGGAGGGTTTCCAAGTATATTCCATACCATGCCTTGTCTTGATGTCCTTTTCATTAAACTTTATTGTTGCTTGTTACCAAAGTTGATGTTTAATTGTTACCAAAGTTGATGTTTAAGTGTCTAACGTGTTAATTATGTTTTATATAGGAGACAACATTCATAGAGCAATTGATAGAAGATGAAAGTCAAATGGAAGGTATTCCATTTAATTGTTCCAGAATAATGAACTGGCATCTCCATCTAGATGCTCGTGGAATTTTGTATCCCAAAGACTGGCTGCTTCAGAAGAACTTTGACGTTGCTCATCCTGTTAATTGATGATGTTTCAAATGGAAATTTAGCTGCTAAGTTGTGAAGAGGGTATGTTTCTTGAGCACCTTGTTGAAACTCCTTTATTTACTTAAGCCAGGTGGGAAGGTTCAAACCTGTACTGAGGAATGCTGGCTTAACATTAAGGCTCGGTAAAAGAAAAATAAAGCAGAACAAAGATTTCCCCTCTTTGTGCTACTGCAGCCAAATTTTCATCCGTTTTGACTTTTACCTCAATGGCCCCAAGTACATGACCTTTAAATAAAGCCATAGACTAAAACACCATTTACCATATTGAATTTTCTTAGAATTTAAAATACACTTGACTACTACATGAGTTTCTCTGTTCCCCCAAATAAGACACTTTTAAATAATTTAGATTATTTCAGTTAATACTGTCTATAAACTTTTTGTTTGAAAATAATGCTCAAATTTGTATATGATAATGTAATCGCTTAAATGTACATAAATATAATATTGTACTTTTCATAGGGATTGGAGTTGATTCTTAGTAACAAAAAAACATTTGAGTAGATTTAATATAAATAAGTTCTGATCCGTTAATCCAGCGCTAACTCTTTGGTTATACTCGTGATTCAATGTGCCATCTTTTTTTCATGGCCAAGGCTTAGGTCGAGTCTGATATCTGTTCTGTGAACAATTAACTTCAAACTTCTGGTGAAAATGCTCTTACCTTGCTTATATTTAATTATGGTTTTGCAGTTTCACTTCCATCCTTGTTTAATGGCAACACCTAAGCATAGTGCTGCGGCATCTGCACCTTCGCCTCCAAACTACATTGTAAGATGCTTGGAAACATATGACAAGGAATTTTTTTTTTTTTTTTGTGTCTTTGAACTTCTTGTGTTTGTTTAGCAGAAATTGCATAGCTTAATATTCTTTCACAGAATGAAATTAGTTTTTGTTGTAGGTTTAAGCTTTTTGTTTATTGGGTATATTTTTGGAATCCATGACCCTCCAAGTGGGAAGACGTCTCTAATGTTGGGGAGTTTTCTGATCTTTCTTTATTTTTCCGTATTCTTTTCTCGAGTTTATAGGTTCTTCGTTAGAATGTATCCAGTTTTGTGATCTTTTTGTTATTTCTTATGCTCTGCTGTGGTAGAATATTATTTTGGGTATTGCAGAGTCCATTCTACTGAAGCCGATGGACACTCCTGGAGTCTAAATAGAATGCTGTTATAGGAAAATTCACCCCTTCGATTGTGACACTGTCTTAAATTGTCTTAAGTTTATTCGTTACTAGTATTGTGTAGAAATTGTTGTTAGATGCACATATAATGTCAGTATATCTTTTTGTTTTCCCTTTTTGTTTTGAGAAGTCCAAATGGATTGTCAATTTTAGTTATTGCATTACCTATTTACTGTCCCTGCATCAGATTCATTTAATGCTTTCCTAGGCAGTTAAGAGGGACCGAGCAGGACTACACGGAACGTGAGCTTCTAGTGTTTTGAGGGCAAATAAGCCAATATTTATCCTTTTTGTGTTGCGTTAAAATTCGTCTAAATACTTACGAAATAGAAGATGACCGATCAGACTATTGTGTGTTTATGCTACTTTAGATTGTTTTACAATCAAATATTTCATTATAAAGCATGATCTTAAAAATGTTAACGAGTTATTACTTTTATCTAATATTATTTATATTTTTGAAAACACTTAATACTTTAATGTTTCTTTTCAAGATTTACCTTATAATGATGCTTTGTTTTTCATTTATAAATCTCATTAATTACAATCTCAAATATGATCTTTATTATATGATATAAAAAGTACTCACTGCGACACTGTTATAATAAATAAAATTAGTTTCTAATTTTCGTCAAAATTACCTTGTCGTCTCCCTTATTTGTTTCTTAATTTCCATAGAAAAGGAAGAACAGGATCAGAGGATAAAACTGACGCTCTGACAGAAGGACACGTTTGTTTCTGTAACTGTTTGAAACAAGTTGTCTCTTTTTCATTGTTATGTTTCCAGATAGAATCTGCAAATAAAACATGCTGCATTTCGTCAACCTGCATGAAGAACAGAAATTCAATTTTATGATCCTCAAACTACTATCTAAAAATTACAAATACTTTTGGCCATTTTGATAAAATGATTATATGTCGTACAACAAAACAGTTCATCCAAGGCCACAGGGTCCCTCAGCCTTAAAAAGAGGACCAATAATTGGCTTCACCGATGCATTTTTTTTCTGCAGCGACAACCTAGCACTTGAACAGCTCCATCGCAGGTAGGAATTGAAGATCAAAATTTCCAAGAAATAATAACTAACCTAAAAGAGAAACAAGGAAAATAAAAAGAAAACTATGCTACATTCTCTACAGCCGATTGAAGGCTAAGGGTGGGATGAATCAAGTGGAAACACTTCCCTTGCCATAAACAAGACATATAACTGAAAGCTGAATCTGTTTTAACTTTGGTGGAGTGGCCGGAAGACAGATATTCATGTCTTTCAAGCCAACTTATGTCAGTTTTGGCACCAACCTTATAACTCCCAACCTCCAACGGCTAATTATCGGGTGAGGTTTGTCCCTCGAGCTGACAAAATTGACTCTGAGGATTATACAGGTGAAACATGCGGTTGCTGCTTTTGTGTCTCGTCGGCAAGACCAAGAACTGCTAAAGTTGATCTGCAAAAGCAACGAATTCAACAGACCCCATAAAGGCAAAATGTGAGCCTTTTAAAAGCATGGAACTAAAGCCTTCAAGTGTGATAAAGAGTTTATTGTGACTATACTAAAACTAAATTAAATCTATGTCGTAAAAGTTAATGTTACGCAACTTAATCATATATTCAAAATCACGGCAACCGAGCTTTCCTCAGAAAACTATCCCACAGTGTTAATTGGTCCTAAATCAAAATTCCATTGAACTCAACCTTACCCATCATACGTTCTTAACCCCGCTTTGCACGATAGTTCTTCATAGCAATTTTAGTAAAAATAATATCCTCAATCAAAATGATTTAGTCAACGCAAATTGAGCAATAGCTTATTCACGTCACTAATTTGCTCATGCTACTCACAATCCAAAGTTATATAGGCAGTTGATGACAGCCAAACATGACTAGCTTAAAACCAGTTTTTAATTATTTTTATTTTCCAATTATGCTGGCTAAGTCAGCCTAATTAAAGTTCAACCCAAAAATTTGAGCTTATATCTGACCTAATTCATAAAATAGACATAATTATCAAACACAACTTAATCCATTATAAAATTTCCAAATTTAAACTCATCTTTTTTAAAAAAATTTGCATTTATACAAAATACAAATAAATATTTAATCATAATCAAACAAAAATAATCTATAAAATTGTTTTAAAAATTAAATATAATTTCAAAATAATATAAACAATAGTCATAATTCAAAACAAAATTAAGAAAATTAAGTTTTAATGAGATCTAAATAATATATTTACATGAACATTAACTAATTTAAAATAATTATTAAAACAACAATTGTAGGTCAAAAAAATTCTAACTTTTTTTTTTAGTTTTATATAATCTAAACTCAGCCCTAAAATTATTCAAACTTAAAACTCACAATGAATTGGTGTTTTTTAAAATCCAAGCTCTTTAATTTTCAAGTTTAATCCATTGGGCTAAATGGCTTGGATTAATTTGAAGACCCATAAAAATTGGCGTCTAAACTGTGGAAGTAGAGTTGTAACGGCCCACAAGAACTTTACCTAGCTATCGAAGTTCTTATACTCGGCTGGCTTGCGTAACTAGCCAAGGGACCTCTGAGGTTAGCATGTTTGGCCAAAGCACTTTCAAGCTGTGGAGGGGGTAACTGCAAGCATAACATATTATAATAAAGACTTTCTACGAATGGAACAAAAGCAAAAAGCGAGTCCTCCTCGCATAACAATCCATAACTCACCTGTAACAATACATGAAATGAATGTGGTCGTGTTTGAGAGACGCATTTCAAGAACCCAACCCATAACTTCGGCATTTTCCACACCTGAACCCAAAACAGGTCGTAAACTCCAAGTTCATAGAGACTGAAAAAGTCTCCAATAACCTTTAAGAGAACCAACATTTTTGGCAACAAACCTGTCTGTTCACAAGTTTTGAAAGTATCTCCATCACAAAATCAACCTGAAGAAAATGTATTAGTGTATTCTATGCACTTTACGGTCAATATTGAAAAGAGGCAATAACTAAAAAGATCCAAGTATTCTATGCAAAGTTGAACAAAAATGCAGATGTAAATGGCCTATTAATTTATAGAATCAGCCAAAAAAAGGGAAACAGATAAGGGTCACAACTGGGCCTTTATGATATTTGTAATACAGGATGAACCTTGTTCTTATTCCATGAACTATAATTTAGCAAAATACAATAACTCCAATTTTGAGAATTTAGGGGAACAATTTTCAAAGGTACAAATGCATTTGTTCCTAGTGACTAATAAAATTAAAAATATTGTCCCATAATCATTTCAATCTATTCATGGGGCAGACTGACTAATGGATAAAACTCTGTTCAAGTTCAGTTCCCAGCCATGAGTTTGAAATTTTCGTAGGTCAAAAGATCACAAAATTTGGTATCTCCAAAGAAATGCTTGATTTGTTAACCAAGTATCGTACAGGTCAAAGTTAACTATGCATAAAAATTAACAATTGAAATCTGGGACGAAAATTGTTTACTAATTTTCAAGATATATGAATAGGGTAAATATAGTACATAGCAATGGAAGAATTAAAATTACCAGGGAAGGAAATGCATCAATTGCTTGAATGATTGTTCTCATTAACAGTAATGGCAGAGGCGTTTGATCAACCTGACATGTGAAATAATAAAATACAATACTGAAGCAGCACATAATCTCACACCCTTAATGACCTTTAACATACCATTTGATTCAGGGCTTTTGCCAAGACCTGCTGTGTGAAAACTGTTCGTTGTTCAAAACAAGCTGTACATGCATCTGTTATCTGAATACACAGGAAAGAGATGTCAAACTACTTTTAAATGCAGCATAAAGAAGTGTAGAATGATCTTAGTTAAAATCCATCAAAAACCTTCCAATGTACTATCATAACCATAAACTCAGCTTCAGAATTTGGACTCAATGCGTCTATTTGATATATTTGCTTATTGATGTTTTAATCTGGCAAGCTTTCATTTATCTCATCTGTCATGTTAGTTGTAGTGCTGTTGCGCCTTAGTGGCAGTCCATGTGTCAGTTATCTACCTCTCATGTCTGATATTTACATGGGGAAGTTACTATATTTAAGTAGCTATCTCCTTCAAGATTGCAGCAACTGTATTATCTATTGAAATGAAACGGGAAAAAGCAAGCAGTAATTTCACAAAGAATTTAGTTAGATCTACGAGTTCGAGTGGTTCCCTCTGATAAGCCCTTGTTTAGTTTCCAATAATAAATAGAAAAGGAAGGAAATCTTCCCCCATTCTAGCTCTGCTTTCCTGATAAACAGACCCATAACTCAATTCTCAAACAAGGGACATAACCGCATACCATGGCAGATAGGAGAAGAGATGTACAGTATTTATCTAATGCCAAGCTTTTTAAATTATATGAAGGATTATGATCTACAATTGCCTAGGGCTAGAGTTTCAGCATTGCTACCGTTACTTGCATAGTCTAAATCCTAGGACATTCACGCTCAGAAGCCCATTTCAGTCAGGAAATCCCATGGATAAGTCTATCTCAGACCCAAACTGGAAAAGGGGCCTGGTCAGGAGATCCTAGACATGAGACTATTACAGTTAAGACTGAATTACAATAATCCAATATACCAAATTCCAAGTACATGCCAAGTAAAAGATGGTACTATCCATCACTTGAATGCAGAACTCATGATCTATGAAGTGAAAGTATTTGAAAGCAAACATTTCATTTACTGTAATTATGACTGATAGAGCAACTAATTCAGTTATCAATACACTTATATGGTAGAAATTTTAACTCCAGGAATCGAAGAAAGAAAAGTTATGTGCGTGGAGGGAGAGAATTGTGGGTTTTGGGTGGGGGGTGGGATGCATATGGAAAAAAAAAACCAAAATTTTAATGAAATTAGCATCAGAAGGTCCTTGTCAACAAGTGAATATGTATCTTCCTGTGTCAACTGTAATTTGTTTCAACTTTTAATTCTAGTTGCACCTTTAGGAATGGTAAATTAGCCCTAGCATGGACCCAGCTCGAAGTCAACAAGCCAAGTCCAATTTGACTGGGTCGGGCTTGACAATTTTTTTCGATCCCAGCCAATCATAGAAAATTAGTCCGAGCACTAGCCAACCCAAGATCAATGGGCCATCCAGGTTTGACCAGACTTGGAAAAAAATTTCAGACTCTGGAGAGTCTTCAACATGGATCTTCTATATGACAAAGATAGAGAAATACTAACACTCTAAAAAAGAGAAATTTGCAAAACTAAGATACAATCGTAATACATGCCTTTTTAAGCGCCAGGCCATCTTTTTCAGGACTGATGTCATGAATGGCAACCAAAACTTCGGCTGGAGTTAAAGCTGGACCTGTGTGAGCTGAACCCTGACATGAGGAAGTACAAACTCTCAGGAAATTTGCTACGTTCATAAGAAAAAAGAAAAATATGGGTCACATAATTGACAAAACTGGACACTGAATCAACTTTAGTAACCATAGTTTCAGGCAAAATAGCTTTGAGCAAATCACATAAGCAGCAACACCATATATGTGAAAATTTATCTTACACAAATATTCTATATTTTGTAGTATCATTATATATGTTTACATGAAATTCCGTATTCTTTATATAAAAATTGTGGGTATTTTAAAAACATAATATTATCCTACTATAAAAAATGATAATATCCTTTGCTAAAATCCTGGTACACTTTCTTTGAGTCCATACATATGTATGCATTATGGGCAATTACATAAAATTATAAACATGTTTTCCCTTTGCCCTTGCAGCTCTTATGTTCATGAATATAAACCTTAAAATTGAATCATTTAAAACCATATATACCCCCCTCCCTTCTCTTACCTCTACTTTCATATGACATCAAACATCAATTTCACACATGCTTGATATTATGATTCAAGACCATTAAAATCTAATATTGGTATTCATCACAGCTAAATATGGTCCAAAATATAAAAGTAATTGTATACATAACAAATAAAGGTGTCATCTGAGATAAGTGATAGTAATCTTGCACAAAAGTTAAAAACTTTCCATATACCTGTAGTATATGAGCAATTGCCATCTGGAACTTTTCTATTGGGAGAGCAACAAGTCGTGGGAAAATAGGTAAAACCTGTCATAGATGATCATGAAAAATGTATGATATGAACATAAAGGACAAATATCATAATGAGAACATGAATATAACAATTCTCAAGAAGTCTAATAAAACATGTTGTGAGTACAAACACAATAAATATTGATCTCTCACATAAAAAAAAGCACCTTGTAACAAAATAACATTAGATATGTCTTCCATTTGTGCTTGGGAGCCTTTTTATCTTTCCAATCTAAATGTTCCACCTTTTTTCTAATCCATAAAAATGCACATACTAAGTCACAGTAAATTCAGATCTAACCCTCCAAATTCCCAATTGAAATTTCTTACATGAGTCTTTTAATTTGTAAGATACTTCTCTTTTAATTATTTGACATCTTTAGTTCAGTATGACCATATAAGAAACTGGGTATTCATAATTAATAAAATTGTTTATCACCCAATTTGACTGTATAAAATTTTAAAGCAAGGTCGGACAATAAATCAAGTAAGCAGGTTAAAAGCATAAAATAATCAGGCATGATGACAAATGTAAACAACCAAAATTAAAGTTAACCTGGCCGACAAAGTCATTGGTTGCCTAATTATTACACACAGCATGCTGTGGTCATTTATGTGTTCCATATTACATAACAGATTAGGTGAGTTCTTCCTGAGAGTTGGTCAGGATGCCTAGAATTTTATATTACGAACTATAGATATCATCCAGGAAATAAGCCCATGTTTTCTTTGAAGCTACTACACAGAAACACAAATTTCAAAATCAACTTGATTACACATCCAAATTTGTGATGAATGTGAAGAAAGAGAAAGGACAAGGATGTAACTAAATGTGGAATTGTAAAGCTAATGAAGAAGTTGAGTTTCTCAAAACATTATCAATGGCATTCATATTGGAGAATGTAGAGAATCCCATAATAATAGATAGAATCCCATAATAATAGATATTCCCTTAATTAAGGGATTATCCTTATAGAGTATCCTTAGCTGTAATATCTAGCTATATTAGGGATATTTCCAAATAA
>JANITX010179032.1:0-11867 GCA_027564395.1 Erythroxylum ulei
ATATGATTTGATTGAACCGTTCGTTTGCTTTGATTCGGTTGAATTGTGTTTCGCCTTTCGTTTCGCTTGGTTATTTCGATTTTTGTCGCATTATGATCCAAATGATTTCGGTTGCTTTCGTTTGTTTCCGTTTTTTCGATTGGGGTTCGGTTCCGAAATCGGGTCCCAACAACTTAGAATGTTAAATTTTACACAAAATTCCTGAAAAACCTAACAAGAGTTTAGTTCTTGCTATAAGCCTAAGTTTTGAAAAATATATATTAAGCAATGATCCTCTAACATAATTTAGATTCATGAACTTTTTTTTGCAGCTCGTATGTATGGACATTATTACCTAAGTAAGAGTTAAGTTTGGGCAGTTGTATCCCAAATTTTTTGAACTGTATCTAAATGAAGATAACCTTATGCAAGTTGTAGTTACACTGAATTGATCCAGCATGACATGATAAGAGAGTTTTCTGAGTCCCATTTGTTGCATCCAAGATCAACTTCATCTAGTTTTATTTTTCTATTATCGATATACCCTTGCAATCCGTTGGCCTAAATAAACAACAAGAATAACCACGACCAAGCATTATAATTTGTTCCATCCAGTTTAATTGGACTGATTGGTATAGGAGGATTGTTATTAAAAATGGTCGTGAATTTGCCACCACCATGTTCAATGATAAAAACAGACCAGAAATTAAACTGATATGACAAGAAGTTTAAAGTTTAAAAGGTTCAACTAGAATTAGATCATTATAATATCTACAAAAAATTAAATAAAATTAAAAATTTTGAAATATGATTTAAAGATAATTGTTTACTGAAGTTTAATTGAAAAAAGAAATTGTTAAATAAAAATTAATTAATTTAATTTAGTTTATATGAACTTATTAATTTTAATTTAGTTTCTACGAACTTATTAATTTATGAAAATTGATCAATTATTAATAAATTGATTAATCTTTAACGATAAGAATTATTAAAGTAAATCTATATTTCACAAGGATGAGTTTTCTTTTGCTATTAGTTGTTTACGTGGGCTCATTCATGGAGTCATTTTAACGTCGAGGGATTTATGAGGACAAAGTTCTAAATTTATTTTTATTTAATAATTTATAATTAAGTTTTTAAATTTTAAAAAATTGAATCACTCAAGTAAAAAATTTATCAACATTAACATTTCAAAATTTGTGTTAATAAAGATGAAAAGTCACGTGATCCTTTCAAATATTAGTTTTTACATTGTTTTATTAATTATATCAGCAAAATAATTTTTAAATTTTAAATAATTATTTAAAATATAAATAATAAAAATAAATAATTTTTAATTTGAAATATTTAATATTTTATGATAGTTGAATTCGGGATATATAAAAAAAAATTGAGCTTATATTGAATTATTATTATTTAAATATGTTATTTTATATTTTAAAAAATTACCTTATTATTATTATTGTTACTGTGGTTGTTGTAATGATTGATCAATCATGTGGTGCGTTAGTAACAGGAAGTTGTTGTAATTAAGATTGGTGAGATCAGTTTGAGTTTTGACAGCCTAACAAACGAAACGAATTCGTTGTCTCTAAAGACAGTTTTGCATGTTAGTAATATATAATTTCCTCACATCTACTATACTACTGCATTCTATGTTATCTCAAGGGAACTCGAAGAAAATACAATTATCGTTCGTCACTTGTGCATTTGGTGGCTTAATGTTTTTTTATTTTTTTTTTGAGAAATGGCTTAATGTTTATATAGAAAAAGATGTAGCAAGTGAAGCTGTAATTATCCAATGTTAAAGCGTCAACTTCTACAGTATATATAATATACGGTTTAGTTTGATGACGGTTGACTCTTGTCATCAACCACATCCAACTGTCTTTCTTCTTTTAACGCACCTGAAATCCTCCATTCTCAAAATGGTGTTTCATCCTTGGTCCTCGTTTGACGGAGTCATGGTTGGGATATTTTCTCTCCTTTTTTGTTCTTTTTATAATGTACATGTATTGATGTGCAATCCAGCTTTATGAAATTAGATCCTTCTTTCACGCGTGGCGAGCGGCTTGCAGATTTCGTGTATATAAAAACTCATGCAGTTATAGTTGACATTTGAATACTTAAAATAAACTTCAGTTCCAGACTGTTATTTCTGCGTCGTGGACTTTGAGGTTGCCTTGTTGAGATGTTCCAACGACTTCTGTCGCCAAGCAAAAGTGTGAACAAGTCAATGATAGACTGACTTAATCAATTAGAAGGAAAATTCATTCGAAAAAGAAAACTGTATCAACCGGACGACAAGTAGCAAAAGCCCATGGTTTTGCCTTTTTAATTTGTTGCGTTTATTTTTCTGTGGATTAGAACTAACGTTGTCACTTGTTAATCATCCCATTAGAGACTTTTGAGGTCTTATACTAACTCGTAGATTCGCCTTCTTGCTTTACCAAACCCAACGAACGTTTCAACCTGACCATGATGGTTATATTCATTTTCAAGTTCCCCTTTCATTGTCATGCGTAATATAAGATTTTCAAACATTAAAACCTAATAAGAGAATCAGTGTTCGGTTTTGCACTTGACAGTAAACATTTTGTTTATTTTTCGTTACTTACAAGCTAATTGACATGAATAGGGTCGTGATCAAGTAGTTGAGCAGAAAATTCCCACTTTGTTATTTGGTAGTGAGCACCGTTAGACTAACATCTTACCTTGTGGAATTCACTATCAATGGTGATGAATCATCTGCCATATTTACTTGCTTCAATCGAGGAAATATATTTATTAAAAAACAAAAAGGAGTGCATCTCTTTGGTTAAGCCACTGGTTTTCATGCCTATAAGAACCTATCGCAAATTAAGCCAATAATTGTAATTTCAACTAATTATATTTAAAGATCGAATTAAATAATATTATTGTTAGAATGGGATAATAAAAAACTAATTAATGCTCCTCAAAATGCAAGGAACTAATGTACAGAACATAGGACTCATCCGAGCTGCAGTCCCTATAAACTTAGGCAGTCCCCAGAGAGGGGAACAAGTATGACGTTTTTAAGAATATAGGAGTTGCACTCTTTGGTAACTTGGTCATCGTATGACCATGTAAAATTTGGCTTAACCTTGAGCACCAGAATATTGTATTTGTTATTCAAATGATGGAGCAAGTAGGTGCAACCAATCCGTTTTATGCCGACAGCAAAAGGCCCTGAAATTCTAAGGTTCTGTCGTTGACTCATAACCTAATCTTCGACCCAGAAGAAACCACCCCCATTTGAACTAGTAAAGAATCGAGTTCAAGTCTTGTCCTTTCCCTCTTAATCCTAGTATATATATTGACCCCTTGACAAGGTTTGTCTCATGCATTACTACCCTGAATCGTTCAAGTCATTCTCAACCAAGGTTAAGACAGCAAATGGAGCCTCACACCTTGGTTGCTAACAAATGGCTCTTTTGCCTCTTCCTTGGCACTTTTGTGCTCCTTGGATACCTGGCTTCTTGCTCGGAAGCAGAAGTTCATTACCATGAATTCGTTGTATGTGTTCTTTTAAATACCAGTTTGAAACAAAATTTATAGGTATTGATACTTAACGTCTGTCTCTTTTCTTTGAATGGCATAGATTGAAGCTAAGCCAGTGAAGAGGCTGTGCAGAACTCATAGCACCATTTTGGTGAATGGACAATTTCCTGGACCAACACTGGCTGTGCGCGACGGCGATTCCCTCGTCATCACAGCCATAAATAGAGCCAGATATAACGTCACCCTCCACTGGTACGTGCTAGCTACACACAGCATGCAAGTATAAGCATCTGCTGTATACTCAAAATCGTATAATTACATTCTTGCAAAAATTTACTCTCAAGCCTTTTGAATTAATCAAATGTTGATGTACTGTTATGCATCAGGCACGGAGTACGACAGCTTCGGAATCCATGGGCAGATGGACCAGAGTATGTGACTCAGTGTCCAATCCAACCTGGAAGGAGTTACACATACCGTTTCACCATTCAAAACCAAGAGGGGACATTATGGTGGCATGCTCACAGCAGATGGCTTAGAGCGACTGTGTATGGAGCTCTCATCATCTATCCTAAGTTGGGTTGTCCATATCCATTCCCAATGCCCAAGAGAGAAATTCCTATCATTCTCGGTAACCCAATTATTCATTTCTACTACTACAAAACTCTCCCAAATGATTGGTGACATGAACTCTTCACTGTATAAACAGGGGAGTGGTGGGACAGGAATCCTATGGATGTCATAAGGCAGGCACTTTTCACTGGAGCAGCACCAATCGTGTCGGATGCTTTTACCATCAATGGCCAACCAGGAGATTTATATAGATGCTCCCGCAGAGGTTAGTCGCCATCTTCTGGGTGAATGAAATTAGCAAGAACAATTGACCCTAATTTTCATAACCCTTTTTTTGGTTTTGTTTTTGGTGATCCAGAAACTGTCAGATTACCAATAAAGGCAGGTGAGACAGTTCTGCTAAGAATCATCAACGCAGCAATGAACGACGAACTCTTCTTTGCAGTAGCTAACCATAAACTAACTGTGGTGGGTGCTGATGCAATGTACACCAAGCCATTCACAACCTCTGTGATCATGATAACTCCTGGTCAGACAACTAATGTACTCCTAACTGCTGATCAAACCCCTGGTCGCTACTACATGGCGGCACGGGCCTATCACACGGCTCAGAATGCAGCATTTGACAACACCACCACCACCGCCATTCTTGAATATGAATCTGCTCAGAGTCGGAAGTCATCAACCCCAATCTTCCCACAACTCCCAGCCTACAATGACACAAACACTGCCACTGCATTTACTGCCCAAATAAAGAGTCATTCTAAGGTCCAAGTCCCAAAGACGATTGATGAGAACCCGTTTTTCACAGTGGGATTAGGACTCATATACTGCAGTATTCCCAATAGCACTCGTTGTCAAGGCCCAAATGGGACTCGACTTGCTGCGAGCATAAATAATGTTTCATTCGTTTTGCCAACATGAAATTCCTTAATGCAAGCCTACTATCAAGGTCAAAATGGCATCTTCACCACAGACTTCCCTCCAGTTCCTCCTGTGCAATTCAACTACACAGGTAATGTCCCCCGTGGACTGTGGCAACCTATTAAAGCAACCAAGCTCTACAAATTGAAATATGGGTCCAATGTATAGATAGTGTTCCAGGATACTAGTATCGTTACAACAGAGGACCACCCAATGCATCTTCATGGTTATCAATTCTATGTCGTAGGATCAGGTTTTGGTAATTTCAACCCTGTAACTGATACACCCAACTCCAACCTCGTCGACCCACCAAATAGGAATACCATTGGTACTCCTCCAGGTGGATGGGTAGCTATCAGATTTGTTGCTGATAATCCAGGTAAGTGACTGACTCTGACTAGTAAATAAGGATTGGTTTATGCAGAAATTATATAAACTGACTCACTCCGATTCAACACAGGGATTTGGTTCCTGCACTGTCACATCGATACACATCTCCCTTGGGGTCTGGACATGGCTTTCTTGGTTGAGAATGGAGCTGGACATCTTCAGACCGTACAGCCACCACCTTTGGACCTGCCACAATGTTAGGACTTAGGAACGGCATGCCAAAGCTCTTATTTAATGCAATTTGTTATTCTAAGCCTATGTTATTGTTTACTTAGCTTTTACAATAGCTAAGTCCCATTGTTTTATGTATTCTTTCTGAAGCAATAGAATATTATGAATTTATGCATTAAGTTGAAGTGAATAGGTAACAATGTTAAAGCTTGAACTTAACCATTTGCAATCCACAAACCTTATAATGCCAACACGAGGACCTTGAACTATATTGAATAGAAACGAGAAAGGCAAGTTGGAGATTATTCATTATATCATCATAATATTTAATTATTTTTATAGGTTCGTCGGCCACAAAACAAATCCCATATTCTGACGATGCATTAGTTAGGATGCTAACCATTTTGGAATTAAGTTTTTTCAAAGTAATAATCCAAATTTTTTATATATATTTAATCTCACAACAAGCATGTATAACGAATCCTTTTCAGTTCAAAATCTATTATGGTATTGAAGCATTGATTCTCCGTCTTTATCAGTCTACTATGGATGTCTCTAGCACTATAGAAACATAACTCCCAAAACATGAACTAAATTCTTAATCACTATACTATATTCATCGATCTGATAGCCTTGGAACCGTATTAGTTTTTCAACTTCTAATAGGAGATAACTATCCCTTATGGACCAGGCTTTTGAAGCCGAAAACAAATTAGGATTTATTAATCGAGAAATTAAGGAGCCAACTGTGACATCACCCTCACACACATATTGGAGTCATTGTAACAATATGGTTTTATCTTGGTTGCTTAATCCAGTTTCTGAGGAGATTGCCAACATTATAATCTTTATAAAGAAAGCTTTTGATTTATGGATAGATATTCAAAATCGATTCTCACAACATGCAAAGACTGATGTTCAGGATCAGCATGCACAACAAAAGGCTGATTATGCAAAGACTAATGCACCTTTTGGCTCTAAATTCAATAAACATATTACAACTGCTTTAGATCAGGATGCATCCAGTTCTGGCTCCAGTCATAGTTTGCCATTCACTCAAAAGCAAATATAGCAAATTCTTTCTTTAATACAGCCATCATCTACAAATCCTGCTAGCCTTTTTTGTCAATTTTTGTAGTTACAAGCTCTTGTTTCTCTTTTCATAATAATGACTCTTGGATTATTGATTCAGGTTACACTGATCACATCACACACAATCTAGATCATTTAATAAATGTTTGTTCTTATCATAATCTTCTCATTAGATTACTTAATGGAGATCAAGTTCCTATAACACACTCAGGCTCTTGTAATTTTAGTCATCACCTGCATTTAGACAATGTTCTTTATGCTCCTTCCTTTAAATTTTATCTTTTGTTAGTTAGCAAAGTCATTAAAGCACTTAATTGTCCAGTCCACTGCTTCCCTCTTTTTTGCATCTTTCAGGACCTGGTGACGAAGAAAGTAATAGGATTGGCTAAGCAGCATAACAGTCTTTATTACCTTGACATTAATCCCAGTATCCCACCTCCAATTCCCTTAATGTAAGTACCTGTGATGTGGATATTTGGCATTGGCGCCTTGGACATCCTGGGCATTATACTCATGACATATTTTCTAGTATAGATAGCAATATTTCATTTTCAAATAAAACTCCATGCATTGTTTGTCCTTTAGCAAAGCAAACAGATTTCCTTTCTCTATTAGTTCTATATCAACATTTAGATGCTTTGATCTAATTCATGTTGATTTTTGACTCCCACTATGAATAGTATAATTTTTTTCCTCACTATAATGGATGATTTTTGTTGTAGTTCTTGGGTTATTATGTTATAGTCTAAGTCTCAAGTCTTCATTAATATTCCAATTTTTCCCATTATGGAAATATAGTTAATGCACTGAATTTTTTAATAACATGATAAATAATTTCTTCTTTCTCTTAGAGTTGTCTATGAACATAGTAGCATAAACACACCTCAACAAAACATTGTTATTGAACAAAAACACAAGCATTTATTAAACATGGCTCGTGCTATTTGTTTTCAAACTGGATTGCCTTTTAAATTTTCAGGTGAATGCATCATCACTACTACTTATCTTATTAATAGAACGCCCACTAAAGTGCTCAATAACAAGACACCTTTTGAATTAGTATATCACAAGCCACCTACCTTTTAGCACCTTTGTGCATTTGGTTGTTTGTGTTTTGAAAGAAATGTTCAAACTAAGCATAAGTTTGATTAGAGAGTCTATTATGGCATATTCGTTGGTTATCCATTTGGCCAAAAGGGCTATAAAATCTTTGATCTGTATACTCAAAAAATTTATATGAGTCGGGATGTCATTTTTCATGAATTCATATTTCCTTGCATGTCCAAAACTGATACAGCCACTTCACTACCTCTTCCTCTTCCAATAAATGATATCATTCTTGAGGATACCTCTTCTATTTCCTCCTTACCTTCATATACACTAACAAAGTGTGAATTAATATATTGCTTATGTGGTGTCGTTTCTTGTAATGTTTGAGTCTTGATATTTGTTCACGTGATTCACACGTGGAAACATTATTTACTAATATAATTCTTTTACTTTATCAAAAAAAAGAATAAGGTGAAGTCAAAATTCAAAGGGTGGTTGTCATGAGAGACATGCTTCTTATATCACCAACTGCACTTAATATACCAAACAAGAGGAGCCATAGGGGGATGATGACTAGTTGACCGCAGCCTAGTAGCTAAGAACAACAAGCTAATGAATGGCTAGAGAGCTCTAAGATATGTCTCCAGTTGCCACCCACAACAAGGCTCAAATTAGTCAGGAAATATGTCCATGGCCAACGGAGAGGTAGCTCACTTAGCAGTCCACCTCATATCTGTATGATAACATTTGATATATATATCTCAACTGCTATATCATTACAGATCAGATTATTAGCTGTATTATAGATATCAATCCTTGTAAATCTTTTTTATTGTATTTTCACTTGTATATTAAGGCTTACGAGCCATTTTCATAAACACATAAAAAACAACATACATTCTTTTTGTGAATTGTATCATGATATTAGAGCCTACATCAAATTAATCTTCCTTCAACATCAACAAACAACAAATTCTTCACTCTTTTTTTCAAACATCTATTACCATCACACAAAACCTATACAACAACACAATTGTTATGATAGAACACACAACCCCAATTTTACCATTTAATCAATTGTATAATTTCCTCACAATACCTTTGAATATGACAAATTACCTAGTTTAACGAAGCCAAGTCCAAGTTGTTCTTACAACTTTTTCTCTCTGGCAAAAAATCCCAATGTCGATAACACATCTGTAGAATACGTCAAGTGGCATTTGACTACCTTGTCTACTGTTTCCTTACGACTTCACTCTTTAACTCTATCTCCCGTCTAGCTTACAAGTTTGCTACAGTTCGTGATTTTTGGATTTTTCTTCAATGCCATTTCCTCCAGTAGTCATCATCTCAATGATTACTACTTCATCGCAAACTACACATGTTTAAGAAAGGAGTCTCCTCTGTTTTGGATTTTCTAAACACGGTCTCAATCATAGCAGAAGAACTCGTAGCCATGTAAAACAATATCTCAGATGACGACCTCGTCTTGTTCACCTTGAATGGTCTTCCTACTGAGTATGAATCATTCATTGCTGCCATTGAACATTGTGACTCTCTCATCTATTTCTCGAACCTTCGTACTCAACTACTCATCCATGAACAACACCTCCTATCATATCCTTCCTCGCCATCACCTAAAGTTGCTTTTCTGGTGTCTCCCTCTAGCAGAAACTCATATTGCCAGTCAAGACACAACACTTGGGGCCGCTACTCTCACTTTAGCAGTGTAGTCACTCAAGAAATAACTAAATTGGTGCAAAAACTCTAATGATATTTCTAATAACCCCTGGTGTACTAGCCCATTCCCCATCCAACTCAAATAGTCTACATTGGTTTGGGCCATTCTCTGGCTAATCCAACCCAAATAACCCACATCAACTAATCCTAAGTCATCAACCCAATATACCTAGGCCCAATGTTAGACCTTATAACCCACACCAGCATACCTAGCCCACATCTAATTTGCCTAGATCACCTACCCAGCATCAAATATACTGGAAGTGGGGTTATATTGAAGTTCATTGACATTTTAGGTATTCCAAGTCCAGGAATCGCTTAATTAGGCCTCTTTGTGATTTCACTTCCCTTAACATAACCTTATGTTATGGAACATCCATAACACCGAAGACACTCAACAATTTCACTCCAATAATACCGTTAAATGGTTATCAAATACTAATGTCACTGCCCATATGATACTTGACCCTCATCTTATGGACTCTATAACTTCGTATGATGGTTCAAACCAAGTAATTATTAGTAATGGTCAAACTCTTCCAATTTATTCTACAAGTCTTGTTACCTTCTTTACACAAATTCATCCACTTCATCTTGGTAATGTTTTAGTAGCTCCACATCTTACTACTAATCTTTTATTTGTTACTAAATTTATTGTTAATAACTTAGGTCTCATTGAATTTAATCCCTTTGATTGTATTATGAAGGATCTTTAAACCAAGATACTGTTCCTCGTAAGTTCCATCCACAATAATCTTTATCCAATGAATATTCCACTACACTTCAAAATCCTTATTATCTACACAATCACACTGGGTCCATTAGATCTTTGGCATCAACATCTTAGTAACCCATGTTACTCTATACTTTCTAAGTTCTCTAGGTCTTTATGTGTTATTTCAAATGTCAATAACTCTTTGTTTTCAAGGAAAAGGTGTTCGTCTTCCTTTTTCACTCTTCAACTTATTTATTGTAATATTTGGGACCTTCCTCATCTTATTCCTGTTTTGGTTATCATTATTTTATCATTTTTATCAATGACATTAGTCTATACACCTGGATATTTCCTCTTGTTCACAAATCTCATGTCCTGCATACTTTTCATCGACCGACCACGACAAGTGATGAAATATGCGAGAAACTCATGTAAAGAATGAGTTGTGAGGGAAAGAGGAAGCAGAGAGAGGTATGCACATACATAATATACCAGCAATGAAAAACTTGCCAGTATTGTTGGGAATGGTATTACTAAAGGCCTTTTGAGCAACATAGGCCACACTTCTTGGGTACATATTCACCGCTTATTCTTGTTAATTTCTCTATCTTTGTCCTTATTATACGAGTTACTCCATTTTTTGGCTGCTTTACCATATTATTATTTTGCTTGGGTGATGTTTGCCTCTGAAATTTGACACTTCAAGCAACGATATTTGCCTTGGTAACATGTATGTTCCTTAATTTCCTTATTTTTTCGTAAACAAAACTTAAAGAATCAAAATTGAAAAATACGTTAAATTTTGTTAATATTTAATTAGATAATTTTTATTATTATATAATATATTATTAACAATGATTGTGAACATATGCATATATCTAATAATTTATAAAAATAAGGATTATTAATTTGATTTATAGATTTCATAACTAATATAAATTAAATTATTTTTATATATTAATTAACTATATAATTTTTTAATATACATCTCATTTTTAATAAAAATTGTAATTTTAAAAAGGTTAATATGAGTAAAATTGAGTTGAAAGAATGCTTTAATGTTTGAATTATGTATATATTGACACTCTAGTTTTTATCCCATAAGTTTATAACATGGAGTTTTATATGTATATATATGAATATAGTAGCTTCTTTTGATAGAACATAAGTATAAAAAGAGTTGCATAAAAAAAAAAGAAGGAAAAATACATATACATACATGCATACAATTTTTTCCTTCTTCTTTTTTAATGCAACTCTTTTTATCCTTTTTTTCTATCAAAAGTAGCTATTTTATTTATATATCTTAATCATTATTAATTTGCATCAAACTGAAATTTTCAATTGGGTTTAAAGTGATGTAAGCTCTATAATGAAAACTTTAAAGCCATTCACCATAGTTATTGTTGGGTCCAAAATCCAACCGCTTAACAAAACATAAAACGAAAAAAAAAAGTGGCGGAAGTGATCACAAAACAGATCAAACGAATCACAAAGCGAAAGTCAAAGTGAGCGAAACCCGAAGAAAATCAAATCGGAACAACCGCGTTGGAAAACTATAAGACGATCCTGATCTAAACCAATCCAAATCGGCATAATTTTTTTTTTCAATCAAAGCAATTTCAATTTCAAATGTGAGATTCATCCACCCTCATTCAAAGCAACTTAAAATGCCAAATGGACTTTATCAATCCCACTCAAGCCTCAATTC
>JANITX010179210.1:0-11848 GCA_027564395.1 Erythroxylum ulei
GACCCTCATACCAAGACTAAAACCCATACCTTAATCTCCAGTCTCTCTAATATCGACCGTACACTTCTTTTAAACGATGATATCCTTCTAAAGATCCTATCTTTGCTGCCCGGTTCCCAGAAAATCCACAACTTCCTCGTTTGTAAGCGTTGGCTTAACCTCCAAGGACGGCTTGTACGGTCCTTGAAGGTGTTAGATTGGGAGTTTCTTGAATCTGGTCGCCTGATTACAAGGTTCCCTAACTTGAACCGAGTGGATTTGATTCGTGGTTGTATTCCTGCTCCTTATGATTCTAGTATTTGGTTAAGCCATAAGGTTCTTTCTATGCCTATTGATTCTGTGGTTTCTGGTTTTGTGCAAAATTGGAGAATTTGCGAGGAAAATTTGCTGCCTGTTGAGATTGTTGATAGAGGCTTAGAGCACTGAGTTCTGGTTGCCCCAATTTGAGGAAGCTTCTGGTTATTGGTGCTAATGAATTGGGGTTATTGAGTGTAGCAGAAGGTTGTTCGACTTTGCAAGAACTGGAATTGCACAAGTGCAATGACAATCTCTTGCGCGGCATTGCGGCCTGTGAGAACTTGCAAATCTTGAAACTTGTGGGGAAGGTGGATGGCTTTTACAATTCTTTGGTTTCTGATGTTGGTTTAACTATCTTGGCTCAAGGGTGTAAGAGGTTAGTGAAACTTGTGCTTAGTGGATGTGAGGGTAGCTTTGATGGGATTAAGGCAATTGGACAGTGTTGCCTGATGCTTGAGGAACTTACTCTTTCTGATCATAGGATGGGTGATGGATGGTTAGCTGCACTTTCATATTGTGAGAATTTGAAGACTTTGAGGTTTTTATCATGTAAGAGGATTGATCCTAGTCCGGGGCCTGACGAATATTTAGGTTCTTGTCCAGCCTTGGAAAGGTTGCATTTGCAGAAATGTCAATTGAGAAATAAAAAGAGTGTTAGAGCAATGTTCAAAATTTGCGAATCCATAAGGGAAATCGATGTCCAGGACTGCTGCGGATTGGACAATGCTGTATTTAGTTTTGCTAGTGTTTGCAGGTAATCATTCCTTTGATTATGTTCCAGTGCAGTGATTTATGAACTTGAACTTGATATCTTCTGGTACAAACTGATTCAATTGTGTCATGGTTTAAGTGGCTTAAGAAAATTTCAGGAATCTGCTAGATGATAGTAGAATAGGTTTATCATTCTTCTTAAGAACACTAGTTGCTAACAGATTGATTCTTGCATTCAACTCGGATTTTCTGTGATTGTAGCAATGTCATAGCAGGTGGGTTATATCATTTTTCTTCTGTGGAAATGAAAGTGTTATTGGTTAACCATGTGTTGATGATACTCTTTGCAGGAGGGTAAAATCACTTTCTCTAGAAGGGTGTTCATTGTTGACTACCCAAGGTCTGGAATCTGTACTTCTTACCTGGAATGAGCTTCAGTTTCTTGGAGTTGAATCATGCAAGAACATAAAGGACACTGAAATCTCCCCTGCTCTTTCAACTCTGTTCTCCATTCTTAAAGAGCTCAAATGGAGGCCAGATTCAAAATCTCTTCTTGCTTCAACTCTACAGGGTACTGGTGTGGGCAAGAAAGGTGGCAAATTTTTCAAGAAGTCACAATCTTTAAAGTTTCTCTCCAATGATTAGAATCTGGCATCTTTACCATAATCATAACCTACACCAGATACTGAAGGAGATAATCACTCTTTTATTTGGTTCTTGTTCAACAGAATACCCATTTGGTCAAGAACACAATGTTTTTACTTTTCTGTAGTTGTATACCAAGCCAGTTACAGCATACCCCAGTAGCAGGTTAGTTTACATTAGGAAACTCGTAACTCTTACGGGAGGCAGCAGCGGGGAGTTTTCTGCAATGGACGAAAGAAGGCCTGACGGATCAAACTGAAATTGATCTGTGACTATGTTTAGTGCAATCCTACCCTTGTTTCTGGAATTGGATGCTGAATTTCCAGGATGCAAATGTATATTTTGCCAAGCAATTAATGCAAGACCATCAGGTTTTCCCAATGATACACAAAATATCTTACTTTTTCACAAAGCTCGTTACTTAATTTTGAATTACAAACAACTTATTGTTTAATGCTTTGTTTAATTTTCTATTATTAAAAAACATTTCTTTTGACCATTTTAATAAAATGGTTCCTGAAAGTAACAAACAAAAGGGCTTGAATAGTTAAACAGTTATATTACGTATCTTCTTATTGTGTTGGTGAAAAGAGTTGAATTGGAACAGTGGCAAAGGTTAAAACCGTAACTAACCATGTCCTTAACCAGTTCAGTTTACCGATACCCACAAGCAGTACTTAGGATGAGATTTGAGTTTATCTTTCTCAAGTTGTCAGAATCGGACTTCTCAACGGTCTCAACGAAACTAAACAACAATTAATCGAAATTAATTAAGGTAAGTGCAAATCGAGACTTAAGCAAGAAGAACACGAGAGCAACAGGTGGTTAACGTACTCAGTGAGTGTGTGCTTTGGAAGATGAAGAAAGATGAAAACTTGGCGGCGGTTTCAGCATCCACTTCCTGCGGAGGAAGTCGTATCGATGAGGTCATCGCAATAGAAGAAGGAGGAGGAGGAGAGTGCTCCGATCACTCAAAGATTGCGTCTTTTCCTGGCGTTAGCTTCTCTTCTCGCAATGCCTCCTCCAAATACGATTTTGTTAAGGTCTTTTGTGGATCATCGTTTGTTTTCTTTGTAATTGTGTCAATCGACGAACAAAGCACCATTGTTTAATGGGTTGGTGTTGGTTTAACAGGTAAAGGTGTGGCTGGGTGATAACGCCGATCACTACTACGTTCTATCCAGATTCTTGCTAAGCAGAATGTTGACTGTCACTAAGGTTTTTTTAACTTTTTTCTTAAATCCTTTACTGTCACTAATGTTGGAATCCCTTACTGTCGTTTAAATTCTTAGCTTGAAGTTACCAAACATAAAATCCTTAACGATCGCAATATAGTTGAGGTGATACTGATATAGTGGCTTGATTTGGTGTGCCTTTACTTCTAAAGAATGAGGCTTTTTCAGGCCATTCTATTTGTGGGGTTTGAGTAAGATTAGTGTTAGTAAGCTTTTTGATATATGTGTTTGTGACATGAATGATTTTCAGATCCCAAATCATGTAGCTGTCAAAATTGCACTTGAACTTAAGAAGCTGCTTGTAGATAACAGCCTTCTTGATGTGTATGCCATCTCTCTTTGGTTTATCTGTTTGTTTGTTTGTTTTTCATATTTTCAATTTTTCGAATAATTCTCTGTTTCTTGTATTTGTTCTGGCAGGTCTCAGTCTGATTTGGAAGCAAACCTATTCAAGGCATGCTTACTTCCTTCTTCTTACATATTATTATTTTGCATTGCCTAGTGAAAGTTGAGGATTAAGTTCTATTCTGTGGGAGAAATTACGCTGTCATTTGATTTTCATGATACTGATGGAATGACTTCAGTAAATGCTAAATCATATTTGTTTATTGACAGCTTATGGAGCGGAGGGGTTATGGGGAAGAATACATCAGTCGTTACAAGATGATGACAAGGTTTATTTATTTCTTATTCTCTTCCCTTCGTTGAGAATCGTCCATATGCCTTGGATGTACTAGATATGAGTTACTTTAAGTATTGCATGCAGACAATTAATATTGATTGTATTTCCTTACCTTTCTTTTTTTAAAGATTTCATCACCAAAGAGTTCCTTTGGTCATCCTTGTTTGTGGAACTGCCTGTGTTGGAAAATCTACAATAGCCACCCAACTTGCACAAAGGCTGAACTTGCCCAATGTCTTGCAGGTTTACTTCTTTCCCATAATTGTTCTGGATTTTTCCATTCCATCTCTTATATGAAAATACAGTTGGGATTGTGATCTGATGCCTTGGACATTATGTATTTTTCTGTGGACAGACCGAAATGGTGTATGAACTGCTGCGGACATCGACAGAGTACGTCTTTATTTTACTAAACAGTGTTTTACAAACAACTCTATGCAATCCCTTGCAATTTAAAAAGTTCTGGGCTGGGAGCATTACAATGGAAATGTATTGCCTGGCGCTATTTTACAATTTCTAATTGGGAAAAGGGTCATCAATGAGGAGTTTAATAAGGAGATATAGTTTTCCCTTTTCTGCATTATTGTTCTTTGGCTTTGGAAGCTGAAGCCTCTTGACAATACGTAGCATGTTGTCATATGTCCATAGCCTTATATTTTGTGGATTATTCAGAATTGCTTATTATCTTCTGTCTGAAATAGTGCGCCACTGGCATCTATTCCAGTATGGGAACGGGACTTCAGCTCTCCTGAGGAGTTAGTGACTGAATTCTGTAGAGAATGCAGAGTTGTTCGCAAAGGTAGTAAAAAATTTGCAGTGGTATTTCCAAAAGTTTCTTTCTTCTACTTCTTTGTCTTGTGGGAAGATTTCAGACTTTTCTTCTGCTGTAGTGACAAAGTCTGCCAGTGATCTGTACAAGTGTGTAGGTCTTTTTCTCTTTAATTAGCTGATTTAATGTTTGCCTTGTAGGTTTGGCAGGTGATCTGAAAAAGGCTATGAAAGATGGAAAGCCAATTATAATTGAGGTTTGAATAGCATATTTATGGTTCTTTGCTTACAACTATATTTTATTGTATCCATGTAATTTATTGTCATGGTACTTTGTGTTTGTTTCATACAATTTATTGAGAACATCATGTTTGCATTAAATTGTTCATCATATGCACTTTCAGTCCCACTTTCTATCCATGAATAACATTTGTGAATATTAGTTTTAAACATCTTATCTTTAATAATTGTGAGGACTCTAATGAATATAGAAGAGGAGAAAGTTAAATGTTGGATCGAGGTTCTTCTTGTGCAGCATTTTTGTGTGTAGATGATTTTGCTGGTGCAATTAGAGCAAACTTTTTGAGATGTGAGACACTGTATTCCCTGATAAGGAAATGTCTGCTGGAGCTTGTAAAGGAACTATGCAACAAGATCATCGAGTTCTCGAAACAATGCCATCACTCTCAGGAAAAAACTAATTCATGATGTGGTTTTCCTGAATTTGATAGACTGTATCGCTCATCTAGTATTTTATGGTGTGAAAATTAATAATTACTGTTACTTCACCATAAATTTTTCCTACTTTATCTTTTCATCATTTTTCGCAGTCTCTGCTTTCTCTGCTTAATTCTGATAATCATGCTACACTGTGTTGAGTGATCCACATGTTTCTGAAAAACTTGTAGGGGATACATTTGGATCCAAGCATTTATTTAATGGATGAGGAAAATAAGTTAGAAAAGAACAAAGAAAAAAGCTCGGTGTCTGTGACATCTGAAAACGATCCTTCTAGACAAACATATAATAATTCTACGAACATTGGTGGGTATCATGATGAAAATGGCAACTGCATTGATACTAACTTGAGTTCAGAAGTGAAATCTGGAGATCTGTTGATCAAGCCCTTGGATTCCCAGGAAACTATTGATGCTGCAGAAAGTATTCCAGACAACAAAGGTGATTCTTACTCTGTGTTTGGGTTTTATTTATCTGTTTAGAATGATTTAGAAATCATTGTTTCTATCAGAATGTCAGGGATATCTGCAAAGAGTGTGATGTTAGGATGGCAACTTTCTTGTAATCTTCTTTTTTAACAGTATTGCAGAGTTTGGTAACTGCTTTTTGATCATCCAGGTGAAATTTCTAAAGATTCTGAAGGACATGGAAATAATCCCATGAGAAAAGAAAAGTCTGGTGCCGAACCAATAATTATACCTATAGCTCTAAAGATGGCCCCGTTTGATCATAAGGTCGGTCCTTTACATGTGCAAAGCTTAAGCTCATTATTTCTTCTTTTTTCCTCAATTATGCTTTCTTTCTGCAGGCATTACTTGATGAATGGATCTCAACACGAATGTTTAATGATAAATGCCAAATCAAAAGTAAAGAAAGGTTGATTGCCAATTTGAAAACGATTCAGGATTACTTATGCTCTTTTGAGTCCCAGGTGTGATTATTCTGCTATTCAAGTCAGCATCTCTTAGTTTTTGCTTCTTATAACTTCGCACCAACATCTTGTTTTGTTTTGTTTATTTTGTTCAAGGGATGATATATACTGAAACCGAAAAGGGTTTTTCTAAAGTAACATTGAAGATTTACTTAAAAATAGAATATGAAGTGTATATGCTTTTAGTTTTGGTGTTATTATTTTCTTGAAGCCTCAACTATTTTAAGTTGGAATTCAAAGTTCTCCTTCTCATGATCCCTTAATAGTTTTTTTGTGTGGGGTGGGTAGCAGGGTTTAACAGTTGTCAATATCTCAGCAACAACATTCCCTCAAACTCTGGATTGGCTGCATGGATATCTTCTTCAGGTACTTTCCTTGTCAGGACTGTAGAATTCCACTTCAATACCATGATGCTTATCTGCAATGTATGCCTTCAAGCTTTATTTGGTTGGATCCAAGAGCTACCCTTGTTATTCTGCTTCCATAAACATTGGATTTAGATGTGGCTGCTTTGGAAAAGAGTCAATTGATTTGTTGCTGTCACCCTCCTAAAAATTCTTCCTTAGTATCACTCCTTTTTTTCTTTTCTGTTAAGAAAACTTTCAGTTTAAAGTTTTTATTGGTATTTCTCCTTTATTGATGTTCGTTTATCAACACATCTTACAATGATTGCTATTTTTCATGTTTATATTCACATCATGATAATTGATAGGCGTAGTCCGTCTTTGTTCTTGTATGTTGAATTATGTGACATTCAACTTTATAAGATCATCCCTACTGCACACTACCAGCAGGCCTTCTGGTTTCGTTATATATCTTTATTCTGTTATATAAATCTTTCCTTCCTAACAACTTTCGTCGCCCAGTGCATTGAGCAAGGCATTTCATCTGTTTCAAACGGAAACAGTAAGCAGCAACCTGAAAGTTAGATTACCTTCAGATGTCAGCTTGGACATTGAGAGGTATGAAGTGGATCTTCAACAATTTGCTTACAGATACTTGTAGGCATGCAATTGCTCTTGTGCTTATTCATATAAACTTATAAAGTAATTCCAATCATCTGGATCAATTTGCCAGTCTGACCAGTCAGTTCCCTTTTGTTTTATTTATCTACATATGCATTATTTGCGTGTTTTCTATCTTTATCACATATGATGTCTAGCCTTTGTTTCATTCAAATGTAAATATGTTGTGGCCCTTGATGCAGTGGTTGGACAATGGGAAGAAATTAGAAGGATAAAGTAAAGCTGAAACAAGTTTATGAGCAGACCATTTCTTTCATAATTATGCTGTGGCCGTACCTGACAGCTATATATACTCCTTTCTTAGTGATCGTACTGTTGTTACTCGTGATTTGAGCAAGAAAGTCTTTGATACATAAACCAGACCATTTTGTTTATACATAAACCAGACCATTTTGTAGCCCATTTTGCAGTTCTACATTCCTCAATAGTTACCAAGTGTGGTTGACTGGTGCTTGCTAAGATTTGCTGCTTAGAATTCCCAGTGAAGAATCAGAGAAAAGATGTATAATGCTTTTTCACTTGTTTACAAGTTACATTTCCTGTCTGCGAAGACAGTGGCATACCTGATTTGTCATTTCATTACAGGACTAGAATCTAATACGATGGATATGGATTAGTAGCCAATAACAGGCTAGCAGATACTAAGGAAATCATATGATCAATCATATCTCAGCGTCCCACAGGTCTTCAAGTGTCCTGTAAGGACTAGTTGTATGGTTACATAGGAATTCCCCTCTCATGAGCTTCATCTCCTCCAACCTATCGATCTCAAGAATGTCTTGATCATCCAAACTGACGTCAAATGCCCCCATGTTTTCCTTCATTCTACTCTGATTAAAGCTCTTCGCTATCACACTCGATCCTTTTGACAATCCCCATTTTAGAGCAACCTGAACAAATTTCATTGCAGAATGCGTACACATTCAGTCAATGGTACTGATCAAATATCAGCAGGTGAAGCTTGAACAAAATGAAAAACAGTTTCTTGCTAGGTACCTGTGCAGGAGTTGCATTGTGCTTGTAAGCTATGGATTGTATGATAGGACTTTCGACCACAGCTGTAGAACCCCACGAATTTCCGGGACCACCAAGTGGTGAATAGGCACTTACATGGATCCTGTAGTTTCCACACGCCTCCCGGAGCTTGCTTTGCTTCCACATTGGGTGCATTTCCACCTGCAATGTAACATTACACGTAATTAGACCATAAGAAAAAATTGTTGAATTTATTGATAGAAAACAGAAACGTCAAGCAGCCAAATCCTGTTTTTCTAGGCCTGAGTCTTCATGTTTGGAGTCAAATTTCAGGATTCAGGCCTGGAAAGTTTTTTTCTGTTGACTTGGAGTCTTTCAAGAAACCATCTAATTCAAAATGCCCTTTGGTACTATTAACAGCCAGAAACTTCAATTCCAAGCTCTTTGCCTTTCAGGTTCTGAAGGCAATAAAGATGGTTAGCTACCTGATTGACTGCTGGAGTTACTGAAGCAAATCCTGACAACCACTGAATCTTCTTGCTGGAGAAATTGCTGACGCCAATACACCTACACAAGCCCAACTCCAAGCATTTCTCCATTCCAGCCCATGTTGACTCCAAATCCAATTTCTCAAAATCTTCTTCATTAGGCACAGGATAACAAGCCCATGGCTTCAACTTAACTGGCCAATGCACCAAGTACATGTCCAAGTACTCCATGCCCAAGTTCCTACAGATTAAGAAAATGAATAAAAGATCCGGGTTAGATCTGTTTATCTAAACGAAGAAGATTGTAATGGAATAATGCCAAAATCCTAGCTGATTTCCTAGGCCATAATCTTGCTACTTAGACCTCTAAATCACACAGCCACATGCACTTTCAAGCTTATCTGTCATCAAAATCTGCACCTAAGATTTGGTTTCATATATATATGTGCTCGAAGCTCGATTTCGATACTGATATGCTCTACATATATTCGATCAGATTCTGATATCATTGCTACATATGATGGACAAATCTTCCATTGCTGTCATCACCGTACTGTACTATCAGAGTACAACGATTTCACAGATATCTGCTAAACTTTTTCCAGTTTCATTTACAGGTTGGATTTGTTAAGGTGATCAAACTGAAACATATTCAAGTTTCTGATGAATTGGAAAAAAAAACTTATATTCCAATCAAATATTTCGTTCTTACTTGAGAGTTCTCTTGAGAGCTGCAACAGGATCGCTATGATCGCTACTCCATAGTTTAGACGTCACAAACACATCGTCCCTGTCAACTACTTGGTTACGAATTGCCTCTGTCAATGCACTTCCAACAGCTGGTTCTGAACCATATATCTTTGCTGTGTCAAAATGCCTGTAACCCATCTGCATTACAAACAAAACAAACCCAATGTCTGGTTTAAGAACGAAACCTACAAGTCACTGCAACCCAATAACAATCACAAGTTGCATGCAGGTTCTTGTTAACTAATGTACCAGATATAATCTGGAAAGAGAGCTGCAATGCCCCTGAAGAGCAACAATGGATGCCGAATTCCGTAACAACCCCCCATGATACAAGAAATGGAGGGAAAAAAAAGAGCACAACACAAACGTACCTTCAAAGCTGCATGGACTGCCTGTTCTGTGACATCCCTGTCATTCTCAAAGGAGTAAGTGCCCAGCCCAAGTACTGGCATTGTAATCCCACATTTCAAGCGAACTTGGTTGCTCTTCATCTCTCTGTTTCTCACTTCTCTGTATTTGAACCACACTATCACACACACACACACACACACACACACAGAGACACGGACACACCCATATATATATATATAGAGCTGATCTGAAGTCAACTCCGTTAACGAACATAACGAAGGTGTGTCAAGCTAGGCGTTATTTTAAGTTTTTAACAATATAATCGTACGTATCAAAGCAAGGGATCTTCCATGTCTCTTGGGATTTTACCGGGTGGACCATTTTTTTTTTGCAATGAATGCCTTTAAAACTAAAAAAAAAGAAAATATTTGTTTTGAAATATAAAATTATTATGTTTTGACATTGAACACAGTCAAGCAATTTTTTTATATATTATATTATAATCCTTAAGTTACTCGCATAGCATTACTTCATTTTGGGGTTGACTTTCCTTTAGAAAGTCAATAGGGAAAAGAAAGACATTAAATACCTGTATTTGTTACCCCTCAAAAAAAAAAAAAAAACCTGTATTTGTTGCTTGTGATGCATGCATTATGCTCTATGAAGATTTGGCCGGCGTCAAACTAATTCTAAATTTCTGCTTCCTTTTTCTAATTTTTTATTAACAACTTAATTAAATTAACTTAATGAGACCAACAAGTTTTTTTTAAACGGAGAAATTTGCACTTGCTACCGTTTAGATGCGTACTGGGTAAATTTTCGGATTGACACAATAGTTTACAAATCATGCCAATTAGATATTTCGCCCTAAGCAAGCCCTGTACGACAGGCTCAATCGAAAAAGTGTAGATAAGAGAATTGACCGTTTGACCCTTAAACAAAATTATCATTTATTTTGATTTGTTTATTCATGACTCTTTCGAAATAAGGTTAATTGTTAAACTTTATTTAATTTTGTAATATTAGTTTGAAATTTAAAAAGTAACACCTATAAATTTTATAATTTAATAAATTAAAATATCAAAAACTCTAATATAATTATACAATCCTTCTTATGGTTTATTTCACAATAATTTAAAAGCGTTTGATATTTTTAATTTATTAAATGTTAAAATTTGTTCGTAAGATAAGTATAATATGCTAAATTGAATTCAATCAATTCAGCTCTTTTCTAACGAGCTGTAAATGATTCGAGTAATTTAACATTCCTTTTTAATGTTCATGATATTATTGCAAAATTTAGTAAATTTTGAATTTTTTATAATTAAACCAAAAATTATGGAAAGTTAACATAATATTAGGGATGCCCATGACCTGTCTCTCTAATTTTTTACAAATTAAAAGTATAAAATAATATTTTTTTTTCAATTGATGAGTGCAGGTTTGGGTTGCCAATGTTTAAGCTTATCCGAGACATAATTTGTCTAAGTAAAATGATATCGTTTTGTTTAGAAAAGTTATGACTCGAATTGGGCTGGGATTGATTTGACTTATAGGTCGATTCATTAAAAATACTTGATATAAAATTGAAATTAAAAAAGTCAAATTACAATAATTTCTAATACATTTAACCATAATTTTTATATCGGATTTGGGGGGAAAATCCCTTTTTCTAATATCTTACTTCTTTTTTACGACTTTCAAGATTACAGTGTCTAAAATCCTAATTAGTTATAATTTATAATGGCATTATAAGTGTATTATAATATGAATTAATAAATGCGTACAATTTTTTTATATTATAACATTTTTTTCTGGTACAAAAAGGGATCCTCTGCATATTATTTAAATAAAATTAAACAAACACAAGTAACTGATTAAATGTCTAATGCATTAAGTCGTATAAAGCAGTTGTTTCATGAGTAAAGTCAACTCCTAATGACCAAATATAGAAAAATAAAGCCGCCCACAAAGTAACTTATCAATAACGATACACATTTGACCTCTATTTCTGTAATTACAGCTATAGATGTGGTCCAATTTTCATGTGCAAAAGATTAGGATAGTAAATTATATATTTTGCATTTCTTAATAATTGACTGTATCGTAATAACTAATAATAAGAAAATGAATCGATTTTGTTGAGAGTTTGTTACAGTGATAATTTGTAATTAATTATAGCCTTATAATTAGCTGCTAAGTCCTTGTAATTAGTTAGAATGATTAGTTGTACAGTTTTGTATATAAACAAC
>JANITX010179313.1:0-11839 GCA_027564395.1 Erythroxylum ulei
GGAATCCTACTTCAACTAGGATTTCTACATTTTGGAAGATTCTTGTTTGCCACTGCAAGAAATGGATCCAGGAACAATCTAGACGGTCAGGGGACATGTAGATTGAGAGAAGTGAAGATTCTTAATTTTTAGGAAAAAAAGTCCTACCCTTGTAAAGATCCTAATTTGACAAGGAAAGAAAAAAAATCTACTTCTACTTGGAAAAGAAATCATATCCTTGTAAAGATCCTAATTCTACAAGGAAAGAAAGATCTACTTCTACTTGGAAAAGAAATCCTCTCCTGTAAGACCTCCTCCAATATAAATAGGTCCTTTAGCATTAGTTTAAGGGGGTATTCACGTTTTCTCTCTTCTTTGGATGTGAATCTCTCTTCTGCTCTTTCTTTCTCCTACATTTTCTCTTTCTCTCTAGGTAGAACCCTAGTTTTATTTTCTTCTCTACTTCTTCTTATACCCGAATTCTGCACTATGTTTTCAATGATGATTTTTATCTTTTTTTTACTTAGAATTATGAACTAAATTCTCTTTTCCAATTGTTGAGGCTACTAGCTAAATTCATGGTTGTTTTTATAAGAAGCATGCGTATACAATTGATAAATCTATGATTGGAAATTTGTGGTCTTGATCTAGACATGATTGCTGATTATGCATGTGAATTTGAAGTCATGAATTCGAATTTTACATGAATAATTTGTATTCTATCTGATTAATTTAATTGTTGGGCAATAAATTGATTAGGTTAAGTAGCAACAACTAATTAAATTGAAGCTTGTATGTAGGTTTTAATTAGTTGGATCAAGATATAGGTTAATTTTATGCATGCTAGCATTGTTGAAAATTAACTTAGGTTCAGTAAACTTGATTTTAATCTTAATGCTCTTGTTATTGTGTTGTTTATGCTAGTTTTGTATTAATGCAGTAACAAGAAGTTGTTGCATGTCATGATTGTTTTGAATGCATCTATCTTTGCTTGATGAACCTAATTTTCCAATCTAAGATATAATTCATTTTCAATGATTAAAAATAACCTAAGGATTTAGTAAAAAGCTTTGCAATTGGTCTTTAATTAATATGAACTTTTTACTCAAATTTTCTTAGCAATTTCTCTCTAGAAAACTTTCAGCTTTATTTTAAGTTTCTAAACTTAAATCATGTCTTGTAGCACCCCTTTACCGCATGGTACACACCGGGACACCCGGAGGTCATTCTAGTATATATCCTACAATAAGGGTGAGCTACGTTCGATCACTATCTTCACTTCATAAGGCATGGTATCATAATTCAATTATAAAGCATCAAAAGAAATTCACAATATTTTAAAATCAACTTTTTCCTCATTTCATTTCACAAAACCAAAAGTCTACATTGCGCCTTTCAACACTTTCCATATGTACATCATCAAAAACCTAATACAATAGTACTATATGAATGAGGAAAATATGTACAATCTAATGAATCTGTCCAAAAATCCCAACTGACCGACCTATGAGCCATGATTTCTTTTGCTAATCACTATTTACACGACTGGTAGAGCCTCTTAGTAGCTAGAGTCATCTCTCGATCTTGAAAAGACAACGTTGCAATTTTGGTGAGTTTTGCAAACTCAATAAGGTAACCATCATCGATGGTTCACTCAATTCATGCAACACATCAATTCACATAACAATTATTTCACAACTTTGCAATTTACAAAAGTATCACATTTTCACTTAAGCATAAGTAATTCTGCATTTCAATCAATCAAGCATACTTGACAAGATGCATATGAAATGCTCATGAGACACTTTTTCAATAATTACGTTGTTGTGAATGAGTGCCTGAACTGTCCCATATAGGGCTCATTAAACGTTGAGCCTAAGGCTCTGAATCACTTTTGAGCTCGAGGCTTAGTTTCACTCGTTGAGCTTTGAGCTCTAATCGATGGCTACTCTGGTCACAACTGCCATTATCTGATTATGCATTCATGAATGGAATGCATGTACCACAATCAACCATATTATAAAGCACATAGGTCTACACATTCACATATAATCAGCACTTCAATATCTCAATCCACATTACACAATCATCGGACCTTCTGCCTGGAATCCACAATCAAACACATTCATTTATCATTCAAAGAATAATCTAAGTAGACAAGTAATTAAGTGAGACCGTCTAGGTTACTCACAAGTTGCTCCCGAAGCTAATGCCTAGAAGTGCCGGCAACGTCTGGAGGTTGACACTCCAATTGCTCCTCTATAATAATTAACAAACACATATATCACAATTTGCACAATTATGAGTGTTCATTTATGCACATATATGAAATGAATTATGTACAATGCATGTTCATGACAATCCCGGGTATCCTTCCATCAAATTCATCACAAAAACAATCAAAAATCGAAACTCACTTAACTTGCATTTTTTCTAAGGGTTTATACCTCAATAAACAATTTGAATCCAATTTCATAACATAATGAGCCGTTTCAGATTTTTCTCCAAATTCTGACTTTCGGGTCTACTGTTCTTGATCATTAAGACAATGAAAATAAAGTAATTTTATAGTACTCCCTTCTAAAAAATTGTTCCTCTATGTCTTAGCTTTCTAATGACTCCAAAATCATTCAATTTGGTTCAGGAGTGTGAAAGTTATACTCTAAAAATTTTCGGACTGCTTTTATTCTGAGACAGCACCCTATACTCAACTTCCATCCAAAAATTGAAACTCTTAAAGTCAGATTCGGAATTTTATGTCTTCATGATATTTGTAGCCCTATGTCTCTCGTGTACTTTAAATTAAAAATCATTCCATTTGGATCACTATAGAAAACGTTATGCCCAAAATACTTAGACATTTTCAGTGTAGAAAAAGTTCGTCGCAGCGACGTCAGAAGTTCGCTGCGGCGAACTCCTCCAGAGAGGAATTTTCGAGGTATTTTCACAAGTTCACCACGGCAACACCCAGAGTTGGCCGCGACGAACTTTTCCTAAAAGGAATTTTCGTCAAATCCATCCAGTTTGCTGCGGCGTCGCAAGGAGTTTGCTGTGACGAAAAATCACAGAAACATACCCAGATTTGTTTCAACTACAAGTCAGATTTTGAGACTCTTATGAACCAAATTTGAATTTGACTAATGTAGCTATACATTTCTAGTTTAATCGAAAGCAAGAATAATCTCATTTGGATAACTAGAGAAAAAGTTATAGCTAAAAGACTAAGGCATACCCAATAGACATTTTCCAGTTAACATCTTCAAATTTTTCCAGATTTAGCACCTAACCTATCTTATACTAAGATCGCCATTTCTATTTCATTCATTCCCCATTTTCAACCCCATTTCATATCAATATCATTTACCAACAAAGCATGACCTAAATTTTATCATTAATCCAAAAACAAGATATGTTCATGTACCTATTCCTCAACTCACAATTTTCATTAACACAACCTTTTCATAACCAATCCATCACGCAAATATACATATTATAACTCATAGTTTCTAACTCATCACATACAACATCAATCATCCATAAAACAACTCCTAACCCATGATTTAGAATTTAAATGGAACTAAACCTCTCTATATCTCATTACTCATCAAGCATATATGTATAGGCAAAACTTCACAAACTCTTAATCATCCACAACACATACATACACAAAGAATCCTTTCATGCATTAACCATAAAATATCATGATAAATGCTCCATTTAACATTGCCCAAATCAAACATTAAACACAACTTACTTGATTTAGCTACAGAATCTTTAAACTCTTCAAGAAAATCACAAATACCTAGCTTCAAACACCACCCACGATCATAACCATCTTTAGGGTCGAAAAGTTAGCAATTTTAATGGGAGAGAGAGAGAGCAAGGTGGAAGATGAGTGGGAGGTACAACATCAATGGAGGTTGGGAAGATCAAAACCCATAAAGAAGAGGAAGAGAGAAGCTACGAAGAAGAGAAGAAGAGAACCCAAAAACAAAACTCCAATGGCTTTTGAAAGACAAGCATTGTGAGAGAGAGCAAAATGATCTTTAAAAATTTAAAGCATGGTTGGTTTTAAGACATGGCTTGGCAAGTGACACTTGTCACTTGCCACATGTCCAATTTCTATAAATCGAACTATGTTTCTCTTGTTAATCCATTCAAACCTAATTTCTATTCCAATTGCATCTCAAATTCTCAATGGCACTTGTCAATAAATCTTAAAATCATTTATCAAAATTTCCATTGCCATTGGACAGTAATTTCTACTACCATTTAACAATTGTTTTGCCATTTGGCAATTTTCCTAGTCCAAAAATTACGCCAAATTTTCAGAAATTTCTCTAAAAATTCTAAATAACTATTACACTCTCCAAAACTAATTTTCAATACAAATAAACCACAATTCTCAGTAACAATCACATTTATAACAATTAGACCTAGAATGTCAATGAATGCATGTACAGACATATTCATGTGCAAAATTTCGCTATTCACTTGTATGAGCATGCCATATTATGCATAAACATAAAAATGCATTTCTTGTCTCTCACTGAGCACTCCTATTTACTATTCTAACCTTCCTATAGGTAATGGGATGTTACATCAATTCTAGTTTTGTCTTTTGCGAGGCTGGACCTCTGATTCATATCCCTTATAATTATTGCCTTGTACCAACATTATAGGCCTTTTAGCCCTTTAATGAATTTTCTCTATTTATCTTTCAATTTTTTTGAAGAATAAGGATGTAGAATTTTTAGCTCAAGGCAAAGAAGAGAAGACTTCTATATTTAATTCTCTACTCTTTTCTTATTTCCTTGTTATTGTTAGATATTGATGATGATTAAAGTTAAATATTTAGTTACATCTATGGATTGATAAATTCCATTTTAGGAATTACTCTTGATTTATTTATTGACCTTTCCATTCTTGATTTAATAAATATACTTTTGAAGTTTATTATTTTATATTCAATTTGAATTGAAATATTAGATTGGATTATTTATGTTGTGTTGTATAGCTAGAGCTAGTGCCACAATAAACCTACAAACATCAAACTAATCAACAATTGAAAAGAGATCTTAATTGTTTATTTATTATCCATTAGATAGCTTCAAATCTAGTTACATAACTAGGAAGAGTTTTGATAAATGGAGAGATTGCAATTCAATTGCTATCTATTTTAATAGGGATTACTTGTATCTTGATAGAGAGAAATTATAACTATAGGATATCTGGGATCAAGTTTGATTAAATCAAGAAGGTAAAGTTAAAAAAAAAAAAGGATAGAAGTAATTTCTAGTTTTCATCATTGATAAATCAATCAATTTTACTACTACTTAGTTTGTTGCGTAGTTATTAATTGTTTATTTTTAGTTTAATTCTTAGTTAATCATCTTATTGTCTGCCTTAAAAAAATTTTACAAGAATTTTCAGGTGACTATTATAATCCTCGTGGGATGATATCTTTTATACTATAAGTTATGATCTGTATACATACAATTAGGAAAGTTTTTAATTAAAACATGAACAAGTTTTTGGTGTCGTTGCTGGAAACTATTTATAGTATCTACTACTATTTAAGTTAGCTTGCTTAAAATTTTTTAACATTTTTCTTATGTGATTGTAGGTGCATGAACACAAGATCTAGAAGGAGCTCGAGCAAATTAAATGATACAAAAGTTTATGACATCATCAGGCAAGAGAGAGAGAGATTCGAAATGCGAGATGCCAAAAAGCAATAGAAACAACAATGGTAAAGGAATCGAATTAAGGAGAACAATAAAGAACCCTTATTAACTTAATAAGGCAAAGGTTTAATGAAAGTCAATAAGGAATAACAAGGCCATTAGTGCAGACCAACATGTTTGAAATCAAACCAGGACTACTAAATATACTGCAAACTAATGTCCAATTTTAAGAACTAGCCAATAAGGATGCTAATGCTCATTTGCACAAATTTCTGTAGACATGTCACACATTCTGATATAATGGTTTATAAGAAGATGTAGCCAAAATGAGGCTCTTTCCTTTTACACTTAAATATTGAGCTAAGGCATAGTTGAACTCTTTCAACCTAAAGAACATCACAATATGGGAGCAACTAGTGCAAGCCTTTTTGGCTAAATATTTCCCCTTGATAAAGAACACCAGACTTATAAAGGAAATAAAAATTTTCTAGCAAAAGGAATGGGAGTCATTATATAAAGCATAAGAGTGATTCAAAGAGTTGCAAAGGAGCCACTAAAATCATAACTTTCCAAAGGAGTTCCTTTGGAAACATTCTACAATGGTGTGAATCTACCTATGTTAGACACCATATATGCAACAATTGGTGGCTCTTTAATGAGAAAAAAGTTGAAGTAACACATGATTTGTTAGAAGAGATGGAAAAAAAATTGTTTATCGAAGTTAGAAAGAAGTAAACAGTAACCAAACTTTAGAAATCAAAAGGGAGTGCTTACTTTGGATTCATTAACAGTGTTACAGGGTGAACTATCAAACTTAGCCAAACAATTTATCAGCCTGAAAGCCACTTCTTTTTTCCCACTCAAGTTAATTCAGCTTGGATGAGAACTATGTGAATAAGAAAGTCATATGTTAGCTGATTGCTTCCTATTAGAAAACAATAATATGGAGCAGCTCGTATTACAATCCTTGGGGAAAGAACCATCATATTTTTTCTTAGTATAGAAATGCAGGTAATCCAATAAGGGTTCAAGGCCTATCATGATTTCAGTAAGATAGGCTTCATTCATTGGAATCGAAGATTGATAAGCTCCTGGATGTGCTAAATTCTAAGTTTATGAGCCAAGATGAGATCCAAAAGGAGGATGGAAACCAAGTTCAATCAAATTAAAAAAAAAAACCATATGTCTTCCATTCATAATATGGAGTTTTAAGTGGTTCAATTAGCCAATGCATAATCGACACGAATTGTGGGGAGTTTCCTAAGAAACATGGAATCAAATCTAAAGGAGCAATTGAAAACCATCAAACTTAGGAGTGGGAAAGAGTCAGAGGAACCACCCAATAAGCTAAATCCCACCAAGGAGAAGACCAAGAGACAAAGGATAAGGAAAAGGAGAAGAAGGAGGAAACTCCTTATATTCCTCCCCTCTATAAGCACCAGAGATTCCATTTCCATAGAGGTTACAAAATAACTAATTGGATGTATAATATGCAAAGTTCGTGGAGAAGCTAAAGATGTTGTAAATCAACTTATATTTTGTGGACGTTTTGGAACATATGCTCATGTACGCAAAGTTCCTTAAGGATATATTAACAAATAAGTGAACTTAGGAGGATAAATAAATGGTCTCTCTAACTGAAAGTTGTAGCTCCATAATTTCCAGTCGTGTGCTTTTAAAATTGAAGGATTGAGGAAGTTTCATTATACCTTATGCCATTGGTGATTTGGAATTTGCTAAATGTTTATGACTTAAGTGCAAGTATTAATCTCATGCCTTTGTCAATTTTTAGGAAATTAAGGCTAAGAAATATGAAACTAACTTCCATTGTAACACCCACGTACCCCTTAGAAGGATATGCAGATGTCACTTTATATAGGACTGAAACATACCAAGCATTTCATTTATATTTAACTTAAAACAGAATTTAACCATAACACTGAGTTTATCCAACACATGCTTCGATTCCAAAACCATTATGAATTCAGGTTATCACATTACAAACCATTAACAAAATAGTACATATCATAGAGATGGTGTTTTACAAAATACGTAACTTAAGTTCAAATCCACCCTGTAATACGATGTTTACAAACTTTCGAACAAACTACATCAAGTCTCATATTAAATTATTTATAACTCAAACAACCCAAAACAAACTAATTAACTTAAACAAAACACAGTCTTCATTGGCCACTGTGGTTGACTTTGTCCCAGTCTTTATACCCTTCTATCTGAACCTACATAGGGCAAATCCACCGTGCTAAGCGTATACCCTTCCACAACATCTCATTTCATACCCGATTACCAGTAATACTACTTCAGATCTTGATACATCTTATTTCCACCAGGATGCATAGTGAAAACAATATTATGAGCCTTAAAAAACAACTTCTTTTTTAGTTCATCTTTAGTTAGCACATATAACCGATCTCTATAATACAATTCACCATCTCCTTTCATAAAAAAAATCAAGTTTTTTACCTTCCTGAGTAACCAAGATAAGTTGTTGTAACTTATCATCAGCTCTCTGAGCATTACAAATCTCTTATCTTAAAGTAGGCCTAGCTTTCAACTAAGCTATTAAAGCTCCATCAGATACAAGTTCTCATTCACTCTACTTCATTAATAATGCTGAAATGGTCTTTTGACTCAAGACATCAGCTATGACATTAGTCTTACCTGAATGGTAGTCCACAATACAATCATAGTCTTTAAACAGTTCCAACCAATGTCGTTGTCTTAGATTGAGTTCTTTTTGGGTAAGTAGATACTTTAGACTCTTATGATTTGTGAAAATTCTACACCTTTCACCATACATGTAACAACCCGTTCCCATACCAAGGGACAGGACCCTAAAATACGGTACATGTGAAGTCAATGAGAGATTAAGAAAAATGCATTTTCATGCTCATGCATATTGTTAGCATACACACATGTGAATTTGAATTTTTGAACACATTAAAATGACTGTACATGTATTCATTGACATTCCAGATAAATTGTAATGTGATATTATAGAGAACTGTGGTTTTTATGTGTTGAAAATTGATTTGGAGAGTGTATTTGTTGATTTAGAATTTTTGGAGAATTTTAGGAAAATTTCTGAAAATTTCTAAAAATTTGGGTAAATTTTAGACTAGGAAAAATGTCGAGTGGTAAGATAAATGATAAATGGTAGTAGAATTTATTGTCAAATGGAAATGAAAATATTGATAAATGATTTTGGGATTTATTAACAGGTGTCAATTAAAATTGGGAGACAATTGAAGTAGGAATTGGATTTGATTGGACATGTGGCAAGTGATAAGTGTCACTTGCCAAACAATGTCTTAAGTCCACTAATCCTTAAGTTTTAAAGACCCCCCTTTTTGGTTTTTTCTCCCACGATGCTTTAAGTTAAAAGAAGCATAGGGGTTTGTTTTTGGCTCTCTCCATCTTCTTCTTCGTGGCTCCTTTTCTCTTCTTCTTCTTGACTTCTATTCTTTAAATCTCCACCCACGTTGAACCTCTCATCTTTCAATTTCTACTTCCTTCATGTTGTCTTCTTCATTTGCTCATGAAAACCTAAACCTTCCAACCTCCATGATGATTTACATGGGATGCATGGAAAATTAGGGATTTTTGGTGATCCTGAAGAGTTTCAAGAATTGGAAGCTAAACCAAGTAAGTTATGCTTTAAATGTCATGGGTATGCTTAAATGAATCAAGATTGATGAGAAAATTGAGATTTGATGACTTGATATGCAATGCTTATGTATGTGTCATGGGTGATGAAAAATTTAAGTAAATTTCTTGTTTTTGGATATGTATAATAAGTAATGATTCATAAATCATTATAGAGATGTTTTGGAAGTTGGATGATCCATATAATGTGTTTGGATGAGTGAATTAAATTGATGAAAGAATGAACATACGGATGTTCTGTTTTAGGGTTAATGTTCAAATATAGATCATGAATGGGTTTGTAAATTTAATTGAGTTGAAATGGAGTAGAGAATGGAGAGTAAATGAAGTAGAAAAGGGTGATCTTTGTACAAGTTATGTTAGGCGTAAAATTTGGAAAAGTGGAAGATGATTGACTGGAAAATTGTTCCCTGAGTATGCTTTAGTCCTTTAGCCATAAATTTTTCTCTAGTTATCCAAATGAGATGATTCTTCATTTGGTTTGAACAAGAGACATATGGCTACATTTTTTCACGAAGAAGTTGAATTCAAATTCTATTTAGAAAAGTCTCAAAATTTGAACTGAATTGGAAAAATTGGGTATGCTTATGTGAAAATGTAAAGTTTATCGTAGCCAACTCTAGGTATTTCCGTGGTGAACTTGTGAAAATTTCACTAGAATTCCTCTCTGGAGGAGTTTGCTGCGGCAAACTTTTTTGTACACTGAACATATATCAGTATTTTGGGTATATCTTCTGCTGTAGTTATCCAAATGGACTGATTTTTTATTTGGAGTAAACTAGAGACATAGGGATACAACTTATATGAAGAAACATAATTTTAATTCAGTCTGTAAGACTTTCAATTTCTGGATGGAAGTTAAGTATAAGATACTATCTCAGAATAAAAGCAGTCTAAAAATATTTGGAGTATAATTTTCAAATTACTGAACCAAAATGAATGATTTTGGTGTCATTAGAAACTTAAGACCATGGGTAACACTTTCTTAGAAGAAAGTGTTACCAAAATACTTCATTTTCCTAGTTAGAATGTTCATGGAAAATAGACCAGAAGGTTTGGAATTTTGGGAGATGTTATATGAAGAAATGAGAGTTTGGATAATGTTTGATCTTTTAATGCTGGAATAACATTAGTGAATGAATTGTTGGTATTAAAGTACCAAAGACATATGTATAATGTAAATGAAGAGGTTCATATGATTATAGTTGTGATTTAAAGGAAATGAGTAATGGGTATTAAATAAAAGTGAATGAGTTTTGGATACTATGAGAGCTAATAATGCTAGAAAAGAAATGACGAGTAATTGAATTATGAAATTTGATTTTAATGGTTTTATTAAAGTGTAAACCTAAGTACGAATTATACTTAGGGGAATTTTGAAGTATGATTGATAATGTGATGAGAATAATGGAAAGATACCAGAGATTGTCATTGAGCATGCATTGTACATATTCCATATTTTTTCATAAACGAATACTTATAATTGTGCAATTATTAATGTGTGTACAATGTGAGTATTGCATAATTGTGACGTGCAGGTTAAATGTTCGCATTCAGACGTTTCCAGATCATGGAAGCTAATGCTAATCTGGAGCGTAACCTAGATGGTCTCATTTCAATGTTTGTTTTGTTTGAATTTTTGTATTAATTGACTACTGAATGATCAAATGAATGTGTCTTGATCATTGATTTCGGATAATGAAGGTCCGATGACTGTGATGTTTGATTTGGATATTGAAGTGCTACTTGGATGTGAATGAGATGAAAGAAGTGTACATAATATGATTGTTAAATGCTGGACTAAGGTTCGATGATATATGAATGTGAGTGAATGAGAATATGCGATTGTAATTGATGCATTCCATTTCATAAATGCATGAAATATAATGGCAGTTGTGACCAGAAGAGCCACCGATCGGAGCTTAAAGCTCAAAGTGTGGAAAAGAGCCTCGAGCTCAAAAGTGATTAAGAGCCTAAGGCTCACAATATAAAATGAGCCCTGTATCCCCATCGGATAAGGGACATTTAGTAATGAGCCCGGCACCCAATGGATAAGGGACAGTTTAGGCACTCGGTCACAATAAAGTAACAAATAGAAAGTGGGTCTCATATGCACTGCATATGCATAATATGAATGATTAAATTATATTGAATGTGAAATGTGAAATGTGAAATGATGTCAATGTGAATTATGTGTTATGTGACATGGTGAACCATTGATGATGGTCTCTCATTGAGTTCGCAAAACTCACCCAAAATTTGCAAATATTTTTTAGGATTAGACGAATACCCCGTTAGGCAAACAGGAGTATCCTGCAGTATACAAGTAAGGGATAAAGGTCGGGATCAGTTTACGTCTGCATTATATTTCTTTATTTTTTATACTAAACTGTATATTTTTGATCGGCTTTTCATCTCGATCTAAAGATCAATCCCTTGGACACCGAATAAAAATTAATTAATTCCAAGGATTGCAATATAGTGTG